>BTPG01000007.1:80521489-80528458 GCA_036245525.1 Semisulcospira habei | reverse complement strand
ATAAGTTTGACTAAGACAATGAGCCAGCCGACAGGGGCAGCGGCCAGCTATTCGTGAGGACACGGGACAATAAGCCACGGTCTAAACCAGCCCCTTGAAACTAAAGCATGTTTAAAAAGGTTGAGACGATCAGAGAAAAAAACACACCCCAAACACGGTTAACCTCGCCAATGGTGATAGTGAGGAGGCGATAAAAACAAACTGGTCTTGGGTGCCGCCGCCTGCCGGCTTGATGGAGGACCTGTCTCTGGCTCTGCTTTTTATTTCATGGATCCAAGACTTCTGATGACCTCCGGTTCCAAAGAGCTGGGCAGAGCATCCTTGCAGAGGCACAAGACCGTGGATAGGCGCTTAGCTGTGTAAGGGCAGGGGCTCAATCCTAGCTGCATGTGTGCAGAACACGAGGGCTAGCAATACAACGTCATAAAGCAACTAAAGCAGCCATAGCTCAAACAAAACACCCAACACGCATAGCCCACTATTTGCGCGTCACTAGGGGTACATTCCTCTTTCACGCGAGCGTGTGGGCGCCCGTCCCTAAAAAACCACAAAACCTTCGCGAACAGGTCGTGTGTCTGAGGTTTAGAAGCAGCGTCGTTGGCTGCCATGCTGGAGAGGAGAAGAAGACGATAAAGCCTGATTACACTAACACTGCATGATCGCGTCATCAAGGTCGAGGGAGGAGGGTCCACACTGGGTGGCCTCGCTTTCAATCACTTCTACTCCAAACTGTGGGGGTGGCCTCTGTCCACTGCTTTTCAACATCATTCCTAAAAAAAGATGGTGAAGAAGGGTTGGTGTCGGCCAGCACGCAACAGTAGGGGGGGGGGTGGGGGGGGGGGGGAGCCCCCTCTGCTTTAAAAAAAAAAAAAAATAACATTTAACCTAAAAAACAAAAACAAACAGCTTTTAAAGCATAACGCCGTTAGAAGAATAGGGAAATGGTTCTGAGGGGAGGACCATTGTTTGAGGTCCTGAAAACCAGTGGCCGTGCCTGGAGCCCTTCTTTACTCGTGATAGTAGCTGGGACAAAATCATGGTTGAGGAACTTTGGGAGCGGACTAGCCAAAAGAGTACGAGGATCTCCTTTCTTGAGGGGGGAGACACAGTGCATCCTCCCTGTATGGGTTCAGTGTATGCGTGGGGGGGGGGGTGTGGCTGCCGGGGGGGGGTCATCCAGCAGATATCTAGGCCAGGGAAGGGGGGGGCGGCTGAGGTGTGGGGCCTTGTTTGCTCTCATTGTTGCGCATGTTCAACACCGAAGTGCGAAAACGCGCGCTGTTACCCGCGAAGGAACAAGGGGGGGGGTTGGATGGGGCGGCGGGCGTGGGGAGGGGAGGGCTTGGTGGGGGGAACTGAGGTCGTTTCTCAAAGGATGGAGGGGGGGCAGGTGGGGGGGGGAGGGGGGGGGGGGGGGGGGGGGGTATGGGGCGCGGTAGGGGGACGGGGGGGCGAGTGAGTGGGGGAGGGGGGTGGGGAGGGGGGAAAGCGAGTGGTGGGTTAGGCGGGGTGGGTAGGGAGGGGGGACGGCGGGGGGGGGTGGGGGGGGGTGGAAGGGGGGGGGGGGGGTGCGGGGGGGGGAGGGGGGGGGGGGGGGGGGGGGGGGGGGCGGAGCCCTTTGTTCGCTGTCGCCCGGCGCCGGCACTTCTCTGTAGCTGTCCACAGCACAAAGACTGACCATCATGCGGTGTATGCACACACACACAACCTAGAGATGCGTCACCGCACTAAGCCACAACTGGCCCTCTGGGAGTTTGGTCTTCAGCGATGGCAGGTACCAGCCGATTCAGGAGCCAGCCTTGCAAGGAATTTTCCCATGCAATGGACAGCAGGGTAATTCCCCGATAGATTGGAACAGTCAGACTTCTCGGCCTTTGTTCTTGTACAGGGTGATAACGACTGCATCACGAGAGATCTTTTGGTAGTGTTCCTTCCTCCCAGCAGCAGAGAAAAGAGGTCATGGGAGCTTGTTGTGCAGTGGCTGTGCCTCCCATGTTTCCAGATCCTCTGGCGGTATTCCATCAATGCCCCTATGGCCATGCTGCTACTTTGGTTTGGGTTTGTTGTTGCCCACTCTATTGCTGAGAAGGCTGGGGTGGAAATGGCTGTGGGGTCCTTCTTCACTTCAATATTCTTTCTCTCTCCTGGTCACTTCCCTCTTCTTGTGGAGGGGTCTCCTTCAAAAATCTTCAGACCCTTCAAGGAACCAGCAAGTCTTACAAATCACAAGATTCTTAAACGGTGGTGGGTCTTCTTTCAAAATCTTTCAAGAAGTCCCAATCTTCAAATCTTCACAGCCAAAGTGGAGGTGAGCGGTCTCTTCAAAAATTCAAGCTTTCCTCTTCTTCAAACTCACCTCATCATTCTTTTTCAGAAGAATGTGAGGGTCTCTTCATAGAGCGGTGGGCGGGTTCGTGTCCAAATTTCAATCTTTATTTAACTTACACTGGGAGGTGTGGGATTTGTAGGGACGAGGACTTGAGACTTGCCGAGACTAACTGCATGACACTATGACTTTGGAAGGACTGAGACTTTTTGGATACGCGAACTTTGGTACTTATTTATTGTAGGAACGAAGGAACATTTACATTTTTAGCTTGCTCGAAAGACTGCTTCTTGAAAACGAAACAAAGAGACAGTGCGGCTCAGCCCGAAGCGCTGAAGAGGCATCCTGAAAAGTATTTTTTTTCTTTCCGACACAGGAACAAGGAGCGGTTTTCACACAAGAAGGAGGTATTATCTGTGATGAGGGTGCCCTATGGGTGGAGAGGAGTGCCCCCTGCCTACTGCCTCGTGAGTGCCCCTTTGCCATTGCCCCTGCCCTGGCCATATGCTCAACTTACCAGTACGCAAAGGGCCCAAAAAAACTCAACACATTATAGATCAACATAGGGGCCGCGCCCACAAAATGGCCACAGGATAAGCT
Organism: Semisulcospira habei; assembly: GCA_036245525.1. Taxonomy (NCBI): domain Eukaryota; kingdom Metazoa; phylum Mollusca; class Gastropoda; family Semisulcospiridae; genus Semisulcospira; species Semisulcospira habei. The sequence continues at coordinate 80,525,532 of BTPG01000007.1, read as the reverse complement.
CAAGGCAGCCAGATGGTAATGAATCAAAGCAGCCAACACCACATAACATGTCCCTCCATCCTCCCCTCAAAAGAGCCCAGCAAACCAAAGCCCACACACATTTTCCACAGCAAATTTCCCCCATTCAGACACTATTCCAGCCCTAGCAGGCCCAACTGCACAAATTTATCAAACAAGTCAAGGGCCAAAAATTATTTTTTTAAAAAAAAAAAAACAAAAAACACTGGCAAGACCCGTCACACAACGGGGACCTCCCGTCTTAATTACCCCTGCCCATGAACTTCTACTCCCACAATTTTAATGTATAATAAAAAAAAACCCCGCGACCGTGAACCAGTCACTAGAAACCAGAAAACCAAAACTCGTGGGTCCCACGCCTTAAAACAAACAATACGAACAACAACAACAACGCAACCACATTCCCAAATTCTGCATAAAATCACCAATAGTGCAAAAAGAAACATACAAAAAAAAAAAAAAAAACCAAACGCAAAAAATAACAAAACCCCCGCCTAGTCCAAATAGCAATAGGTACCACATTACTACATCTACCAATTTTCCAAAAGAGAACAAAAAAAAACAACCCCACACCATGGGCCCCGCCAACACAACACCCACCCTAAGTGTGACCCCCCCGACTAATGCAAAGTAGCTTGCTATCTTAAAAAAACAGCTATCCCTAAAAGCAAAACGCATCTCTAACAGCCCAACTTTAACAGATAATCAGTGCCCAATAACCACCCCATATAGGAGCCGTGCCTACAGAAAGCGGAGTCTGAACCCACCCCCCCACCCCCCACCACACCACTCAAAGAACGCTAGCCTAACATGGAGAACAAAAAACACTGGCGATAAACATAATGGGGTACCAACACCAGCGAGCTTGCGCAAACGGGCCAGCCCTGATGGAATACATGCAGCGCATCAATACTGGCAGATCTTGCATTTAGATGCCCATTGCACCACACACAGCGAACCTAGAACTTAAGGTCAGGGCAGACACCCACTCCCAAACATGCCTCCAAAATTGGCATGTACATCAAGTAATATATCTGATCTTCAGAAATGTTGCATTTGAGACACAGGCACATGAAAGTGGTTTTTTTCATATTTTTCCATTGCCTACCCCCCTACTTTTTCTGTTTTTCCAAGTTTACACACGCATGCAATACAGTCAAACTGACTTCTGGTGGGCTGGACAACTTAAAACAGTTACCATGACACTGACACTGATGAAAAATGAGCTTTCAGACCCAAGGCCATTTCCTTGTGTATCTTAGGGCAGCCCAAAAGACAACACCCAGGCATCCTCATTGACCCTGTTGTCTGGTGACAACATGCTGGAAGAGGCCTGTAACCAGCTGCCATGCCCTATGTGCTGCTGGCAATCTTTCCCTAGGCAAAAGGGGTCATGAAACAGCTCTGCAATTTAAACATTAAGTCTATTGAGCTATCCCACAGGAAAAAGACTACACAAAACAACCAAAACTATGCTATGCGGGACACGCCGCATACACTAATTAGTGTCTGGACTGCTGATTTAGGAGGTAGCATAGAAAAATGGTTATGTACAGTTCATTTTTATATAAAACACACTTGTCAGAGTCTCAAAACACCTCAGCTCATCTTGCAGATGTAGTAGGCATGTGTGTGCCAAACTTGTCAACACTCCTGTAAAACCCTGTACTGGTGCCTGCAACTGCTGGTCCCATAACAATGCACTCAAATGAGCTTTACTCAGTGTACAAGTGCTTGTGTTTGGCTTAGAATAGACACCAGAGACATCCCTCATGACAATTACAGCAGAATGACACCTCAGATGCAACCAGTGTAGCAGTACCATGCAAAATAACACTTCTGCAGGTCACATTATTTTGGCCGCTTATTTCACTCTGAGGTCAGCTGTCTGATGAAATGCACATGCTAACACTGTTTCATTGTAGTTTTTATCTTAACCTTTGACCTTAAGCCCCCAACCCCCCCCCCCCTCCCCTCCCCCCCCCCCCCCCTCCCCCGGCCTCCAACCCAAACCCCTGCCCACCCCACCCTACACCCACCCCACACAACTTCAAAAACTGAAAGAGTGAATTTTTTTTTACGCATTTATCAAAACTGAACACCCCAAACCCCACCCCTTTCAAGGTCAAGGTCAAAGGTCACAGCTCATGGTCGAAGGAAAGACTCATGACTACCTGTAAGACAAAAAATAAATGAGCAAACACACTAAACCTAGCTCACAGTGCAGGTAAACAGGGTGTTGCCATGCAAAACATGCCAAAACGCCTATAAAACTGCATGCACAGCGATTTTTTGGCAAAATTTCAAATTTTTCATGATTTTTTTACTTTTCCAACTGCAACCATCCAAACTCATTGATCTGGTTACACTAAACCAGTTTCCGGTCTATGTCACATATGGCATGTGGTGCACCTGTCAGAGACACTTGTCCCACCTGAACACCATTCAATCTGCTATCAGTGCAACCCTTAGACAATAGCTAAGTCAAATCCAAAGTGACACCCTTGAACGTTGCTGCATCTTTAAGTTATGGCCCATTATGTGAAGTGCCTTGATGTGGCGTTCACAACGCTATGACGTGTTGGATCATGCATATCTGATGCCATGAAAAACAGCCTAGATATGGTCAGAATGCCTCCAAAATTGGCATGTACATCAAGTAATATATCTGATCTTCAGAAATGTTGCATTTGAGACACAGGCACATGAAAGTGGTTTTTTTCATATTTTTCCATTGCCTACCCCCCTACTTTTTCTGTTTTTCCAAGTTTACACACGCATGCAATACAGTCAAACTGACTTCTGGTGGGCTGGACAACTTAAAACAGTTACCATGACACTGACACTGATGAAAAATGAGCTTTCAGACCCAAGGCCATTTCCTTGTGTATCTTAGGGCAGCCCAAAAGACAACACCCAGGCATCCTCATTGACCCTGTTGTCTGGTGACAACATGCTGGAAGAGGCCTGTAACCAGCTGCCATGCCCTATGTGCTGCTGGCAATCTTTCCCTAGGCAAAAGGGGTCATGAAACAGCTCTGCAATTTAAACATTAAGTCTATTGAGCTATCCCACAGGAAAAAGACTACACAAAACAACCAAAACTATGCTATGCGGGACACGCCGCATACACTAATTAGTGTCTGGACTGCTGATTTAGGAGGTAGCATAGAAAAATGGTTATGTACAGTTCATTTTTATATAAAACACACTTGTCAGAGTCTCAAAACACCTCAGCTCATCTTGCAGATGTAGTAGGCATGTGTGTGCCAAACTTGTCAACACTCCTGTAAAACCCTGTACTGGTGCCTGCAACTGCTGGTCCCATAACAATGCACTCAAATGAGCTTTACTCAGTGTACAAGTGCTTGTGTTTGGCTTAGAATAGACACCAGAGACATCCCTCATGACAATTACAGCAGAATGACACCTCAGATGCAACCAGTGTAGCAGTACCATGCAAAATAACACTTCTGCAGGTCACATTATTTTGGCCGCTTATTTCACTCTGAGGTCAGCTGTCTGATGAAATGCACATGCTAACACTGTTTCATTGTAGTTTTTATCTTAACCTTTGACCTTAAGCCCCCAACCCCCCCCCCCCTCCCCTCCCCTCCCCCCCCCCCCTCCCGGCCTCCAACCCAAACCCCTGCCCACCCCACCCTACACCCACCCCACACAACTTCAAAAACTGAAAGAGTGAATTTTTTTTTACGCATTTATCAAAACTGAACACCCCAAACCCCACCCCTTTCAAGGTCAAGGTCAAAGGTCACAGCTCATGGTCGAAGGAAAGACTCATGACTACCTGTAAGACAAAAAATAAATGAGCAAACACACTAAACCTAGCTCACAGTGCAGGTAAACAGGGTGTTGCCATGCAAAACATGCCAAAACGCCTATAAAACTGCATGCACAGCGATTTTTTTGGCAAAATTTCAAATTTTTCATGATTTTTTTACTTTTCCAACTGCAACCATCCAAACTCATTGATCTGGTTACACTAAACCAGTTTCCGGTCTATG
>BTPG01000007.1:80481489-80518989 GCA_036245525.1 Semisulcospira habei | reverse complement strand
AAATACTATATTCCACTTCAAATCCAACCTAGGTACAGCGATACCTTATGGTAAGGCCTTTCTATGCACTAATTTGGATGACCCCTCGGAAAGTTCAAGGGTCACAAGAGGTCGGCAAATGTGTGAAAAATGCCAGTTTTAGATAGAATCGTAGTTTTATCAAAGTTTTGGGCAACTTTTCAGTCAAAATTTTCTATGATTAATTGTATTTGTCCCTTCGCAAAGGAGGGTCGACAAATTTGTGAAAATGCAGATTTTACTGGTACAAAAGTCAACCTTTTACTTATGTTTTAGACACTTGTAAATCATTTCAGTGACCTGTTAAAAAGATCAAGGTCACACTTATTATGTGGATTGGTCACACATGTGAGCCATAAAGGCTTTGGCCTTCTTGGTCATCCTCGCCGGTCATCCGTGAAGTAAAAAAACGGTTCGTCGTGAAACGTTAAAGTCAAACAATGGTTGTTTATATAGTGTCGTAAAACAGTTCTGAAACAACCGCTATGTGAAGCGAAACAAACATTACATCATAGAAACTGGAACGAGACATTTTTCGGAATAAATAAATCTTGTTATGTTTATGTTCATTTTGGATCCTTTACTGGGATTTCATCGTGTGTATGAAGAATGCACAGTTGTGGCCATTGTTTTACGCCGTTAGGCTTTTTTGTTTGCATTGGATTGTTCGTTTATTAAGAGAAGTCATTTCTGACGACCGTTATCAACGCAGCCACGATTACGTCCCTTTGTCCGCACTATGCCCTTGTACTGCAGCACTGCACGGCGGCCAGCCCACCGTGCCACCGAGACACGCGGGCGTATAATATAGTTTGGACCCGCATCCTCTTTATTGTTGTTTTTACAGGAAACATTTGACATAAATCACATTAACGGTTAGAAACAATAACCAGCCAGGTGCAATGGACCGGTGTCTGACAGAATGGCCCGGCTGAGCCCGTGAGTTCCGCTGTTTGTCTGTGCACACAGAACACAGCCGCATTGACCCAGCGTCTTGTTTGGACAGCGTATTTCTTAAACAATAATTAACCCTGACGATCACACGAGAATGGAAACCACGACTCACTTGTTTTCTTTGACGGACGACGAGCAGGAAAAAAGACTTAGCGCGCTGTGAATTCCTCTCAGACTGACTCGCCGATCCTCCGCGCAGCCTCCTTGAACCGACCTGCCTGGCCTTGACTCAAGGCCAAGGTTTCGATCACAAGAGAGGGAGAGCGGGGACGGAGGGAGGAAGAGACTGAGAGAGCGAGAGAGAGAGAGAGAGAGAGAGAGAGAGAGAGAGAGAGAGAGAGAGAGAGAGAGAGAGAGAGAGAGAGAGAGAGATTCCAGTTAGTGAGTATTATACATGTAATTGGACTAGTGAAGCCGGCATCTCTCCAATCTCACAGTTCAGCTTGCTCTCACTCTTTCACTCTCCTTCTCTCCTCACACTCTCTCTCTCTCTCTCTCTCTAGTCTCTCTCTCAGTCTCTCCCCCCCCCCCTCCCCTTCTCCCCACACACCACTGACACACCAGCACACACACGACGCGCAGATTGAGCTGAGGACAATTCGAGACACCTCAGTTCCGGGCCGCCGTGGTTCATGTAATTTATGTGAAAGGTTTCAACGAAAAACACGTCCCAACTCAGTGAGCGCTTGACCGACTCAGGGGCACGGTGGTCAAAAGGCCGCCTTAGCTGGTTCTGGAAAGTTTTGTTGTACTGAGTTAATTTCTTTCTTCAAACTTATTTTTAAAATAAAAGACACGTGTGGGACGGAAGAAAAAGACTCACTGACAGAATTTCAGCTTTAATGTGGTAGCACTGTAATTTCAAACCCATGGAAAAGCTTTCAAAATGACTATAAGTTCCGGCCCTAAGGTCCCAGCCCTTCACAAGATGCAATGATCACTGCGCTCAAGTTATCCAAACCCTCCTTATTGCCGTTTAAAGAACATAAATATACATTGGTATATTTGCACCTAAAAGTCAAATCACGAGATTGACCTATGCTCGCGGGTTTTACACGGCGTCCACAAAATGCATCCTCATGCCATAAATGTGACATTTGTTCTTCATAATTTGTTACAGTCATTAGCACAGAGGACAAAAAGCCCATGCAGTCTCTAAGAATATTAATATAGTGTTATCACTCGGGAAATGCCTTTCGCACCCATAATTGGTCAGCCAATGTTGTGTTTTGAAATAGCCTGTTTTAAATGAATGTAGTAGGCGTTCGGCCTAATTTTGTGAGCAGGCTCGTGTGTGTGTGTGTGTGTGTGTGGGGGGGGGGGGGGTAGGTATGTATGTGTGTATGTGACAGTGACTAGCGCCAGCATTTGTGGACGGAAAAAACTGGAAATGTTATGATGTTTTCCTTTGAGGAGGCATTTTAATTTTTAATTAAAGTACACTTTGACGAGAAAATGGGCGTTTCGTGAAAATCGGTTGATCCACAGCTGAGTGAAGGCGATTTTTCTTATTCCTACTAGATATTTTTAGATATTCTTACTAGACATAAAGTTAGATTAAAGGAAGACATTGAATATGTTTAATAGCCAGCATTGTACCTCTTCAACTTTTTGAGTGGTAATTAATTCATTTTAGAAAAAAATAATATTAAGAAAATTTTAAATTTGCGCAGACATTAAAGTAAATAAATCAAATTTGAATTATTTTACCTCTACGAGATGTCATGAAGCACGCCTCCAAGGGTACTGAAATTGGAGTACTCATTAAGTGCTCGTTTCAACCCTTTCATTTGTAATGTTTTTTTTTTTTTTTTTTTTTTTTTTTTTTTTTTTTTACTTAATTAATATTTTGTATATAGCTAGATTGAAGAAAGGCCTTGTGTTAATTCGTCAACCATTTTTCGCACCTCTTCAACTTTTTCAGTGAAAAGAGTAGTACGTTTGAAATTTGCGGATTTGCAATTTGTACGATTTTGGGGGATAAAAAAAGCCGGTTACAAATCTTTTAATCTTTTTTTTTTGAAAAGCAACGTTCTCATTAGAACCCGAATGATTCTTCATAAACAGTATTTACATAAGCATGCAGTTTTGTCCTGGCTCTCGAGTATGTCAAATAGTGATTTTCGGCAGCACGTTTTGTGGAATTATTTTTAAAGTAGTTAACAAATAATTGAATCTTTTTACGAAACCACCCCACCCCCCCCCCCCACCCCCACCCCACCCCACCCCAAAAAAAAAAAAAAAAAAAAAACCAACAAACAAACAAAACAAACAAAAACAAAACAAAACAAAACAAACAAACAAACAAACAAACAAACAAACAAAAAACTAACAAATAAAACAAACAATCTTCTCATTAGTACCCGAATGATTTTTCATAAACAGTATTTACATAAGCCTGCTGTTTGTCCCGGTTCTCGTGTACATCTGGATCAGTTTCTGTCCTGAAAGTTCTATGTATGTAAATCAGCTAGAAAATTACCTATTTTAAAACATTAATTTCGTGACTGTTCACACGGCGTTGTGGGACAAGCCCTATTATGGTGGCGTCGCTTCGCTGCTCGTGCTATTTGTTCTTCTTCAGAACGGATGTGGCGGCTACGCCAGCCCAGAACGTGTAACTGGTGCGAAGCACCATGTGTCTGTCTGTGTTTGTGTGTACCAGTCTGTGGATCAGGGGGTAGGGTGGGTTAGGGTGGACAGATAGAAGGATAAGCTTACAAATAGGAACAAGTTTGAATGACCCTAAAGAAAAAACGTATGTATTTGATCTTCAAAACAATACGGTAGACTTTGAGATAAAATCCTCATCTTGTTTATATTTCGGCGCCTGTGACAAGATGAAAGAAGCGATCTCCCCCTCCCCCCTCCCGCCCCATACCCCCTTTTCCCCTACCCCCGCTTATTGAATTTTCGGCCGGTGGAAAGCAATCGGCTCAGGTTAAAGATCCGAAACAAAAGTTAACACCTCCCTTTCCCTTCCTCGGAAAGTTTCTTATCTGTCCTGCTTCCGTGAACATGTTTACAGTTGGTATGATGTCGGATCAAGTGTCAGCGATGGAATTATAACATTTTACTTTACTTTACAAAGAAAAGAAAAGAATAACGAAAAAAACGGCTTGTGGTCACATCTTGACTAAATTCAACGCTACGTGTAATTTGCATTTTGTTTATCTAGAGGATGTCTGGATGTGACCATACTTTTTGTCGCGGATAAAAACAACTGTCAGGGGAAAAAGTGAGCGTATTGCACCTTAACATTCACAAGCGTAGTCTGGGCCCCTGGGACAGCATTTAAATTATAATGGATACTGATCCGGCTTGTTTAGATGTGTGAAATAATTTTTTAAAAAAGAAGATAATTTTGGATGACTTCATACCAGTTCAAATCTCTGATTGATCACGGTAGTTCAAAGCTTGTGCCAACATAGCTCGGAGCCGACAGTCGCTCAAAAAAAAAAAAAAAAAACCAAGATGGGAAGAACCATAACCCACAAAGTCCCTTCCATATGAGAGCTGTCCTCGCTGTCAATGGTCTCTACCTTTTGTCTATGGACCTGATTCTGATGTTGATCTCCTATTGAAAAAGTCTCGCAGATCTACCAATGCGTCAGTGAGTTCTATAAGGGACGAAGCACATACTCGTCATTGATTTGTCAAACGTCATTTGTCATGACGTAAGTTTTACTTTTTACAGAATTTTATATTTTACGTGATATGAGTTTCACTTTCGCTTCATAGGCTTGAGAAAATGGTGACAAAACTAGATCTTCACGGTACAATTTCAGTCTTGCTATAATTTGTGTAAAAGCAGGTTGACTTTACCTAGCTACATGATATACTAAGTACACGGGTCACCTGCATGCTCTTCCGAAAACGCGTCGATGTGTGTGTGTGCGTGTTAGTGCGTGCGTGCGCGCGCGCTCTAAACATCTCCAAGAGGCATAGATCCTCATGCGCCTGGAGGGCGCATGAGGATCTATTCCTCCTGGAGATGCGCGCATGTTTGTGAGAGAGAGAGAGAGAGAGAGAGAGAGAGAGAGAGAGAGAGAGAGAGAGCCGCGCGCGAGAGAGAGAATGACGTCATATTTAGAGTATTACGTCAGTGTCTGCGTGGTGACGGAGTTGCCTCTTTTACGTCACCGCCACTATCTGACTTTCTCTAGAAGTAAAGGTTTTTTAGTGTTTTAATTCTTTTCTGAAAAGAATTAATTTTTACTACAGAAGTTGAAAGGATACAAAGCTGGCTAACGAATTCATCCAATGTCTTTCTCCAAACTAGATATATGCAAAATTTCAAGTAAATATGACAATAATTACGGACTTTAATCTGGGTCAACCGACTTCCTATAAACGGTTGTTTATGTCTTCAATGAGACATTCAATTACAGTATGCTTGGAGGCTCTCTTAACCACCCACTTAAGAAACTATTTCGCCAAGTTTCAAGCTTGTGTGTACACAAATATCGGAGATTCTCTTGTTTACATATATACGCACACACATACATACATACGCACATACGACGCTTCGCGCCAAATATAAGCTCAGCAGCGAGGTTAGCGTAACTAGACAAGACGTAATTTTTATCTTGTTACTTCAATTGTTAGAGGTTTAGCCTACCCGCCTTTGACGTCATGGACATTTTATTAAATTCGCCACACCGCGACCCGTCCTAAAAAGTCCCTTCTATAAATAGAAGGGATTTTAAAATGGAACTATCAAGTAATCGATCCGTCTTTTGGTGCAGTGCAGTTGTAGTTCGTCAGGGACAGAGCACACTCACTTATTTAAGTGATAAACCAACCGTTACCTCTCTGCTCTTCGGCTCTAGTTGAACTCGCCTTACTGTCTGTAGATGGCTGACTAAGAGAGCAATACCCGTTACACAAACAGCAGGATCAATCCGACGTACGCAGCACGAACTGATTAGATCATCGGTTGTGACGTTTTAAATGTAGAGTAATATTTCTGTTAAGGCCCCGCCACACGTGCCGGTTGTGCCCCGATTTTGAAGCCGATTCCGATCCGATTGCGATCGGATGACGTCAATTATCCGATCCGGTCCCAATCGGCTGGGAATCGGGTGTCTAGAATCTGCTCTATTTTTCCGATCCGAATTGGCCCCGGTTGTAAGCTTCAACCAATTTAGAGCGCGTCTCGCAAAGCATGTCGTTTCAGTTTGCAAATGGCGGAACACGCCTGTTGTGATCAGTACCACCGCCGTTGCTGATGTTTCGCACGCCTCTTCGCGAATATGATGCAAAACTGCTGATAATGTAAGCACATCATCATCACTGTCAAAACTAGCAGTCATTTTGCAGAACAGGTACGACTTTGATCTTCGGTTCAAACCGGTCGGCTAAACAAGTCGGGAAATGTGTGGCAGTGCACACGGTTTTTAGTCGGGCCCGATCACCTACCGGATTCGAAACTGATCGGGAATCGGCCTCAAAACCGGGCATGTGTAGCGGGGCCTTTAGGTGTGATCTTTTGCATTACAAGTTGTCATGTATGATAGCCATTTCTTAAAGACCAGTCCGGGCTTTACTATACAAAGAAACAAACAAACAGCTTGCAAATGACATGGCTTTCCGTGTTTTACCAACGTGGACACTGTCGACAGAGAAGTGACAGGCTAGCATGTAGTTTCTATTAGTCCGAGAGCCGGATGGACCTATCCCCTCATTCCCCCCCCCCCACCCCCACCCACCCACTCTAATACTCAGTTAGACATTATTCTTCTGACTTCAAATTGTGCCTGTGTATGTCCTGCAATGTTTAAACCATGCTTGCCTTGAACACACCACCCTGTGGCGCAATGTACCCATATTCACGCTCTTTGCGGATTTTAAACTGTGCTGCAGAATTACTACCTGCATTCAGATCATTCAGAATACAATACAATACAATACAATACAACTTTATTGTCTGTTCGAGTCCAGGCACGACAGAAATTTGCCTTTCGGCTCGTCATGAAACAACAATATAAGACATTAACAAACGCTGCAAAAGCATATCATGAAAAATTATCATTGCAGCAATCTATCACAAGCAATCTGTCACAAGATGGGAGGTAATGTTAAGTAGATCATACTTATCGCGGCGTTATAAACGAGAGTTCAAAATCGAGACAGCAGTTGGAATAAAAGACTTCTTAAAAACATTCCTTTTGGCAAGTGGCATGTTGAAACGTCTGCCTGATGGTAGCATTTGAAACTGATCAGAGAGTGGGTGACTAGGATCATTGTCAATGCTAGCAGCTATCCTTCGGACAGCTTTATGGTACAGATCATCTACTGGGTACTGTCCTAGGCCAATGATCTTCTCAGCTGTTCTGACGATACGTGACAGTCTGCCCCTGTTTTTCATACTGAGATTGCCATACCAAGCAATGATGTTAAACGTCAGTATGCTTTCGATCAGGCTTCTATAAAAGGATTCTAAAACCCTGGAACTGACATCAAAACTTCTCAGTTTCCTAAGAAGGTACAGACGCTGGTTTGCTTTTTTCACAATCAGATCAGTGTTTCCAGTGAAGGACAGCCCACTATCCACGACTGTGCCAAGGTACTTAAATTCAGTGACCACCTCTACAGGTTGATTATTAATTGAGACAGGTACAAAAATATCATCAACTTTCCTGTCATCAATGACGAGTTCCTTGGTTTTCTGTACATTCATTTCCAGAAAACTATCTTTACACCATGACTCTATCTGTGCAAAGTACTCGGCCAGACTGTCTTCTTTTTGGAGTAGGCGTACAAGGGCCATGTCGTCTGAGAACTTTAAGAGACGAGAAGTGGCAGTGTGACAACGCATATGGTCTGTGTATATAGAAAACAATGTCGGAGAGAGGACACAACCTTGAGGGCAGCCTGAATTTAGTACCACTTGGTCAGACAGACTGCCGTGTACATTTACACGTTGTGGCCTGTCCTTCAAAAAGTCTCGCACCCACAGAATAATGTTTGTGTTCACATTAAAGTTCATCATACGCTGCAAAAGCATCAGTGGTTCAACAGTATTAAAAGCATTAGAAAAGTAAATAAAAAGAATTCTCACATGTGCTTTTGATTTCTCAAGATGTTGAAATACAAGATTGTACAGAGTAAGGCATGCATCCTCCACACCCCTATGGTTTTTGTAAGCAAATTGGAATGGATCCAGTAGTTTGGCAACATCATTTAACAGATGCCTCCTCACCACTTTTTCCATACATTTTGACAGAATAGAAGTCAATGCAACTGGACGGAAATCGTTGAATTCATGAGCGTTGGTTTTTTTAAGAATCGGGACAATGATTGATGATTTCCAAGCCGTAGGGACAGTATGATGATCAAGCAGGAACTGAAAGATAGTAGTGAAGATCTTCCCCAATTGACCTGCACAGGTTTTCAATACTCTTCCACCTAACCCATCTGGTCCAGGTGCTTTGTGTGCATTCAGCTTAGAAAAGATGTTTACTACCTCCTCTTCAGTAATTGACAAAGGTTCCGGCACAATTGACTGGCACAATTCATCACAGTTATCACTAAGGTTTCTGCCATCGAACCGTGAATAAAAACGATTTAGATCATTGGCCATCACAACTGGATTCCCAGTGCAGAGCCTGGCTTGTTTCTTTTGCTGCCTACCCATCATGCCGTTCAGACCATTCCATGCATCTCTAGCGTTGCCAGAAGAAAATTTTGTTTCGATCTTGCTTTTATAGTTCAGTCTGGCAGTCCTAGCAGCCCTTCTAAAATCCCTCTCCTTTTCCCGAAATTTCATCAGTGTTACCCTGTAAGAAAGCAAGTTTCTTCTGATTCAAATACACCTTTAGCTCCTTGCTGACCCATGGCTTATTGTTAGCAAACACCTTCACTGTCTTTGGTTTTAATTACAGTGTTCTCACAAAATCTTACGTAAGAAGTGACTGTCTCAACAAGTTCATTAGGGTCATCACAGTTATGAGTAAACATATCCCAATCTGTCGCCTCAAAGCACCCACGGAGCTCCTCCATGCTGTCCGGTGTCCACAGCTGTGTGGTTTTCGTTACAGTCTTGGACGTCTTTATTTTTTGTCTATACTTTGGCAACAAGTGTATGACGTTGTGGTCCGAGCGCCCCAGTGGGGGCCTACACAACGGCTTAAACGCATCGTCAATGTTGCCAAAGCAGAGATCAATGGTGCGATTAAGTCTTGTAGGACATGTAATGTACTGTTGTAGAGAGAGGTGTGGTGTTAGATCGCACTGATTGAAGTCGCCAAGAATAAATACTGGCTGGTCAGGATAGTTTGATACCACTCTAGAATAACAGTCAGCGATCGTCTCAGCTGCAGCTTTGAAGTCGGGACCCGGAACATAAACGGTAATTATAGTCAGCTGGCCGAATTCACGTGGCAAGTAGTGTGGTCGCAGCGAATTCATCCCAGAAGCACAAATCAAACAGGATAGTGATCAGGCACAGATAAATAAATAAATGGACCAATCAATCATCACTCAATCTATCAATCAATAAACAAATAAAAGGCTAAATGAGGGTGGACATTTTTAATAATGCTTATAAAGTCTGAATGTCTTAAAATGAAAGACTTTTCTGTTCTTCTTCTCCTTCGCACGCAGAACAGTTACGAACACAAAGGGCTGTACAAAAACTGTTAATGTAGCCTACTCACATGAATCGTGAAAAGAAGGGTAGACAAATCTCAGTTCAGGTAAGACAACATTGATAACCTTTTGGTGTCGGCATATTTCTGCAATCCAAGCCAGCCATGGAGCAGATCTCTTTAACCTCTTCATTGCCAAGAAAAAATGAACACCACCCAACTGCAAAAGGAATAGATCATCAAGAACTCCCGCATTGCGGGGGCTCATGAGGATCTATGCCTCTTGTTCAGATCAATGTGTATCCATGTTCGTTGGACGGTTGTGGCTTTTGATCGTTAAATGTACAAAGATTTCGGAAACAAGGTGTACGTCGACCGACAAGGAAGGAGTAAAACAAAACAGAAGTGAGGCCTTTTGTTGTAAGACGTCTGAAGAACGTTGATAGAGGAGACACGGTGGACTATTAACCCATTAACTACCGAGAAATAGTGAACGTGATCCAATCGCAAAAGGCATATATCCTCACTGATGACCCCCCCCCCCCCCCACCCCGCTAATGCGGGGGATCATGATCATGCAGAGACCAAGGAGTATACAATGTTGTTTGGACGGTTGTGGCTTTGGTCGTTCAGTGAACACACATTTCAGAAACACAATGTACGTCCGTTGGCATGGGAAGGATTAAACCTGTAAAGCCTGAATCACGTTAAGGACACGTAGGACACGTTAAGTGCACTTTGCTGACTCGTGGACTAGGTTTGGTGAAAGAAATAACAAAAATTTACTTATGAAAATTTGTTTGACCTTCGATCACTGCATTTAAAAGTCACACGCGTTTGTAACACGCATTGACTGGGGTGATAAGCAATAATCTCGGCCAAATTGTTGACTTTAGATTAATGTACTGTAATCTAACCAAATATAACCGAGATTATTTACGGCAAATATCCGCACAGAAACAATCCGCAAACGTACATGCGACAGCCATATTCCACCTGCAAGGGACATGGATTCTCATGAGCCACTGCAGCCGTAGAGAGGCCAAGGGAATCTTTGCCTCTTGCTAGCCTAGAAGAAACCTATTTACAACCGTTTGGAAAGAGGCAGTAACCTAGGTCTACGGGTAACTGAATGAAAAACGAAAAAAATGCCGTACGTGAATGTCTTATTTTCGGCACCGATCAAATAAATGCCAATCCCTGGCTTGCAAACCTCGATCAATTTGTCTCCACGTTGTCAATTTTTGATCGATTGATTTTTTAACTGTTTTGTGTGCCGGATGATGGCTCGATTTGCGAAGATTGTGTTGAATATCAAATACATGCAGCTTACTGGGCATTAACCCATTTACTGCCGAGAAAAACAGAACACAATCCAACTGCACGATCCCCGCAATCGCGGGGCTCATGAGGATCTGTCTCTTGCTAAGACCAATTTGCATCTGTGTTCTTTGGAGCTTTGTGACATTCGGTCGATGGATGAACAAAGATTGCGGAAATACAACATATGTCAATGGCAGGGAAAAATTAGCGTTGTCTTCAGAGGGTGCCTACTAAAGTCGTCAACTTACGATTGATAAATATTGTTGACTTCATGATAGTGCCGAGTCCCAGCACCAAAAGTACGAGGATTCATTACTGAGCGACACGTAGCTTGATCTCCAGCCTGATGCAGCCTGTGGGTCCGTGCTGGTAGCTGAGAGATGACACCATGCCATGAACTCAGACCGAACCAGTGGTGATCGTCAAAGGACAGAGGAAGCTCTCATAGCAGGACAGGAGAATAAAGACAACTCGTGTACGGTACAGTATCTGTTCTCTACATGCACGACTATTAACCCCTTCAGTGCTGAGGCTGATAAAGGGAACACGATCCAGCTGCAAGAGACATAGACACTTATGGGCCCCCGCAGTCGCGGGGGCCCATGAGGATCTATGCCTCCTGCTGACACCAATCTGTATCCATGTCTCTTGGGCGGTTGTGGCTTTTGGTCGTTGAACGAACAAAGATTTCAGAAACAAACTATGCGTTCAATGGCAGGGCAGAGGTTGAAGGAAATGAGTCCAAATGTTGGGTCATAAGTATTTGAAATTATCTGAGTAAAATATATACAGGTGCACACTTTGATTTGTTTCGGAAGGGAAAATACGTTGTGCGGAGGATCCAGTTGGTGTGACTCTCACCAGCGGCATGGAAACGACGGTGCAGCCGTGTGGGGAAAGACTCTTGTTCTCGTTGAGTACGCGCCCAGCCTTTGTGCAGCGGTTCCAGACACTGACTAATCCTTTTTATCCACACCTATTGCTTGACATAATTTGACTATGATAGTTCAAGGGTGGTGCCAGAATGGCTTGGCGCCTAAGGCTCCAAGTTATTTTGACACCACCCTTGAACTAAAACGGATGATCTATCGCCTGATCTGTAATGCAGCCTTCATAGGAAAATACGATATTAAAAAAAAAAACAGTCTCAGGATGTAATGGGTTAAGGCTAGCCACCATCTTTGTGTAGGTGACCTCAGTAGTCATGCTGTCAGATCACTCCAAGAAATAAAGGCCTGGGCCAGCAAAAGGCATACATTTTTTTCAGTCTCAGCAGCTGCAGGGGATAGATAATAATAAAGATCTATTTTTCTTCAGGAACTGGAATTATTGGCCTACAAAGCCGGGGACTGATCAGGATAAAGCTAGACGGGTTGCGCCCGCGGGAACACAGCCCATACAGGTGATGCCCACCACGGCACTACACGGGATGTTCAGTGTCTCTCGCAGACCGTTCACTTGTCCATATAGCCAGGTCCTTCCATCTGCAACAGGTACATATTCTCACGCAGTCCATGAAGCCGGGTTGTACTTGTCTGTGTTTACCATCACTTTTATAACCCGATCCCCATAGTGATGCCTTTATAGTCTGTATGGAGTCAAACCCCAAAGTCTAAATTTACATGAATATGTCTCGTCTATCTCCCCAATGTCCAGAAATGCGCTGTGGACAAGTCAGTTCAATATTTATCATTTGATTATATCAGTTTGACCGTTTGACTATCACTGTTTGAATTAGAGTGTGCTGGTCTGTAATTGAACCCAAACTTACAGACCACCACAAATATCCGGGCTTTGACAGCTCCGGGGCACGTTTAGTCAGCACAATAACAAGACTAAAGGTGGCCCTGACCATTGACGTCTGTAAATCATTACACGAAGACAACGGCTCTGGCAAATGTTCTTCACTTACTGCCATCAGGGGCGGATCAGTTACCTCGACAGAGAGGGGGGGGGGGGTCCAACTTTTTCTTTGGGACCTTCAACCTGATACAAAGGGCCTCCTCGACGCTAGACCTTGCTTCCAGGGGCCGAAAAACCCAAAAGCGGGGGCGAGAGGGGGGGGGGCCGAATCCTTGGAACACCCCCCTCCCCACCCCCACCCCCCATCCGCCCCTGACCATACAGCATTTCCAAAATGTTACAATTTGTGTTATAAGTTTCTTTATTTGTCGCATTATTTATGCCTCGCCCTAGGCTAGGTGTGAATGTACAGAGGGCAAATCAGTGTACCGAGGGTGTTTGCATACTATCCATTTGTGAAAAAACGTGAATGGGGATAACCTTTCGCCACGGCCTGTATCTCTGGTGCATCCCATTGGATATTTCGGGAACATGTTTTAAAATAACAGCACTGTGACATTCCAAAGCTCACGTTTATGTAGTAGGTGTGCTTAGTAAAACCGGAATTGAGCCACTGATGAGTGACTGTCGTAATTTCTTAAGCTATGTTCAACGCATATTATATCTTGTAGGTTTCTACCCAGATAGCATGCCTACGTTAGAAAATGGTTAGTAATGGTTAGACCATGGTTAGAGTTAGAATGCAAACGTTAATTTAATGTTAAGCATTGGTTACAATGCAAACATTACAAACTAACGTTAGTTTGACGTTTATTTACCGTAGTAAAAAGCGATGTTACGTAGTGGTTACAAATTAACTTAGGTTGACCAGACCCCTAGCTAGCACGTTTCAGCGTGGCGGGAATGTCTGTTGCCCAACCTCCCCCTTTTCCCCACCCCGCTGCCCGCCCTGCCGCCCGCCCTGCTGCCCGCCCCGCTGCCCACTGATCCCCATTGTGCTGACGTCTGACATTTTCACCACGAAACCCGTCCTGTCTGTAGGAGGTACAGATTGTCATCGGGCCCTGCAGCATCAGGAATACATTAATTATATAGCCAGTGAGAATTTATTCCACATATAGGCCTCAGTGTTAATGGAAAAACGGAAAGCGCTCCCTACTGCAAGAGGCACATATATTTATGTTCTTCTGAAAGGTGTATACATTCTTCGGGCCCCTTATGCCACGCGGGTCACATGTGCATCTACGACTCTCGCAGAAGTCTCAGTCCCCCAAAGAGAGTACACAAACACTCAAGTCATTAATGGGATTCTCACAGGGTCGAAAGAGAACCGCAGGGGATCATGAGAATCTATGGCTTTTTCTGTTATATGTCGGCTGTCTGTCGTTAATGGACCTAAGCTGCTTTTTCCACCTACAAGATCAATCGGAAACAGAAGCGGCACACATCTCTATGTGCTTATTCAGCCGCAGTGTCCAATAGGAATCGAGCTTTCAGTGATCGGCTGCGTGTACATCATCAGACCGAGGAAGGTTCTGGGGTTTAGGTATGTGACTAAGAGGGTGACGCGCACTGACAGAAAGCATTGTGATGGAGGGTGATGACGACCGTTGATACTCACACATAATAATACCGGTATTACACATATGTAGGGGAGGAGACCCATGTATGAAACACTTAAGCAAAAACGTCTCGCGCAACCGTCCAAATCAATTCAAAACCAGGGTTTGATAGAGATTATATTGATGCGTCTTAGGACAAAGCCAAATTTCAAAACTCGAATCGACGCAGAAGCAGCTCCAGTTTGAAAAAAGTGACACATTGTTTCATATTAGGCACCATTTGCTTAATATGAAACACTAGGTCTCCTATTATGAATCAGTGTGATTGTGTCCTTTTTACAAGTTTCACTTACATTTTGTTTGAAAATGAAGGCACGAGAGATGGTTAGCAGACATTATAGGTTCATTAAATATTAAAAGTGAGTTAAATATAATGAGTCATCCGCCACTGGTCCACTATTGGTCCATCCGTCCATCATCCTGTGTATATCCAATTGTGACAGATGTTATCATTTTGAATTTCTGAGAGACCATCTGAGCCACAGACCGTTCTAATTTGACAATAGCTTTGATTGTCACTTGCGCTGACCTTCATGAAAAGTCAAGGTTACAAAGGTCAATAAACGGGCGATTTTTAAAGAAAATAGTCATAATCTTATTTTAAAACTTGTGAAAGAGAAAACTGATGCTACAACTTTTGTTTGCAGCTCTACTAAGTTGATCTCTTGTTAAGGTCAATGGTCACGAGAAGTAAGAAGGCTTTTATTTTAGGTTGTTGTTATTACAGGTAGTTCGTATGTGAACTTTGCAATAAGACCCCAGTGGAAATGTTTTGCTATGGGTTAAACTGTCTATGCATATTCATTTTTTTGGCTCCTTCCAAAGGTCAAAAGTCAAAGGGCAGACATGTCAGCAAGTGTATTGAAATGAATAAAAGCTACTGTATTAGTTTTTCCACCTCAGAAGTAATACTTGATACAAGCTAGCATTATCGACACAGGTTTATGTAACGGCATATTCAGAAGCAAATTCAGGGGGAGAGGGGTGTTCCAAGGTGCACGACTCCCAGGATATTTTATAATGTGTATTTTTCCATTTTGGGGAGTTTGGAACCCTCCCACACACACACACACCACCACCACCACCACCACCTCCCCCCCCCCACGTCCCCTCCCCCCCCCCCCCACACACACCCTCCAGCGCCTCTTCTTGGAAATTGTAAATGGCCAGACGTGTGATATTTCGCCCATTGGTAAAAAGGTCTCTAGACCTCTTTCCCCCTTCCCGCGACCTTCCACCCGCACTAACACCAGCACCATCCGCCCCTCGTTTGATTGTCAACAAGTGGCACGTTTGTAGGTCCTCATCCTCTTCACATTCTCAGCAACTGTGATTCCGCCGACAGGAAGAGTTCCCACGAAAAGGTCTACGGAATCTCCCGCATGTTCTTTTTTTTTATTTATTTTTTTTTTATTAAACTGCCCTATAACTTAAAGAGGGGTCATTCGCAATAGTATTCGTGGTATAAATGCATACTTAGGTACTTTCAAACTTTTGCTCCCAGAGTTAACTTTTAAAAAATATGTGTGCGAAAAATGACTAATTATTACAAACGATGACCTTGGGATGACATTGACCTTTTCTACAGGTGAAATATATAGGTAAAGTTGTCCTTGTAAACTACATTTGTGTCGAGTATAAAGTCTGTGAATGTTATAGTCCCTAAGAAATTGCCTTATACAAACTGCACGCATACACACACGACGGCTGCAGAGCGGCTGCATGGACAATTGGTGACTACATTTATACTGTTTCACATTTGCTGTCACACCTAAGCCAACAAGGTTTGCTCTTGGAACAACTTTTTAGCCCCACCCCCTCCCGGCAGACAGTAATGGGCCATTTTGTCTGTCTGAAAGCATTCCCGACAACTGTACGCGTCATCTTCAAGTGATGTAGCGACATAAACCTGGTTTTTGACATATCTGTTTTATTCTCTTCACTACCACTAGACGCAAATATTGCTCTGAAATCTTTTCTAATTCAGTTCCAAGGAACCCCAAACTTCAAATAAATATATGTCAGTTGTGTCAGCAAGAGCCAAAATCGTCATGAGCCCCCGCGATCGCGCGAGGCTCATAAGGATCTATGTGTCTTGCAGATGGATCCTATTGAGAGTTTCTCGGCTGTGACGGGGTTAAGTGAAAATATCATGAAACAAAAGTTGGAAAAATCGGGCCTGTGGTTTCAGAGATATATTGCCTGCACAAAGGCTCACACAAATATGGCCTCTGGGACCTTCACCTTACAGGTCGTGAATTCATTCTGTTAAAAACGTCACCTATGAGGGTAAGGCATCTTTTCCTAAAACTTCAGAGCAAATCAGTACAGCGGTTTCAGAGGTATTCTCTACTCAATAATTTACAAGAAAGATATGGCAACTATAACCTTGACCTTGAGGTCAGAGGCACAGTTAAGATTGATGGCAATGTGTGATATGGTAAAATACTATAATCTAAAATTTGGATTAAATAGGCCCAATGGTTATTGAGATATTGCCTAGAACACAATTCTGCACAAAACAAATATGGCCGTTGTGACCTTGGCCTTTATGACAGTGAATAGATTCTAGTATGCAACCCTCTGTGTCGTCACAAAATATCACAATTTGCCATTCATATCACATCGTTTCAGTGTTTACAGTGACATTGCCTGGAAAATGGCATACATAATAAATGTAGCCTTTGTGACCTTGACCTTGACCAAAGTGACATGATCCTGGTGTGGGATACTCTGTATTGAGAAAAAGTATCAACATCTGAAATTTGGAACAAACTGGCTGTATGGTTTCCGATATGCGCTAGACAAACACTGCTCCTTATTTGAAACACTGTTCTAATTATGAAACACGTTTCATATTAGGTGCTCTTTGTGTTTCATAATAGGAACAAGATACCTCTCCATAAAAATTTGTGCCTCCAAAACAACAAAAAGAGAACCAAAACGATTGCCGCTGGTTATCTGATGTCCGAAGATCGCTCTTCATGACAAGAGTGGCTATTTTTTTTTTTTAAATCACAAAACTGAATGCTGATGTAGGTGTTTCAAAATGCCGAAAATTAGATGCAGAAGGGTAAAAAATGACATTTTCTCGGCGTGTTTTCGTTTTCATCAAGGGCCTGACATTCTTGTACCGGAAATAAGGCTCACTGAAGTAGCTCTAAATTACTGCACAGGTGGAATTTGGAAAAGTTATTCCGTTTCGCCGGGAGCAAGGTGTTTCATAATAGGCACTGTTTCGTAGGGGCTCCTCCCCTACGTACCTGTCGCCCGACACAAAAGAGCAGTTAACACCTGTTATCACCGCAGGCCACGACTGATCGCTGGTGATGTGTGTAAACAGAGTTGCCAAGTTTGATTTGATCTGCTAAAGACGCTAAACAATCCCCCCGCCGGTCCCTTCCTTTTACAAGAGGCATAGAGGCCCCTAGAACCACAGGGGCTCACCAGAATGTACGTAGCTTGGGGAAGAAAAAAAAAATCAGCCCCGTATTTTTATGTAGACGTTGCTGATTGGAAACTCATAACCACAATCTGCGGCATTATTCCGCTGGATTTGTTAATTCACTTCTGTAAAGAAAAAATACAGTCGGGAAAACAACGCGAAGTATACTCTCTCTCTCTCTCTCTCTCTCTCTCTCTCTCTCTCTCTCTCTCTCTCTCTCTCTCTCTCTCTCTGCGGCCAAAATATTTTCATGAGTACTACAACGGCACACATTCATTCTATACGCCTGAAGGTTGATTTCGAATCAGACCTCCGGTGACACATCAATTACAGCTGACCGTGGCAGTACATCCCGCTGGTCAGAGCATACCGGGTACATGCTCTGACGGTCACAGGCTTTTGGCGGCCTGGTTAGACTGGTCGGCATCAAAGAAACTGATTTCAAGTTAGCGCGGATGAAAGTAGGCAGTC
This sequence comes from Semisulcospira habei, assembly GCA_036245525.1. NCBI lineage: Eukaryota > Metazoa > Mollusca > Gastropoda > Semisulcospiridae > Semisulcospira > Semisulcospira habei. The sequence goes on along the minus strand of BTPG01000007.1, from coordinate 80,500,762 downwards.
GCCTTAAGCGGTTTAAAAGCAGCGCAAGACATCCTCCCAGCCAACTGTGCAACACACAGATCAGTGGTAAAGTTGGCTTTCCTTCCTGAGATAACCACTGGCGACGTTCTCGGTTACCTACAAAACCCTGGGTAGTGGCTATTTGGACGGCGCCACCGTCCGGCAAGCAGATCGTAGACTATTTGGGCGGCACTTGTAAAGGGGAACTACTCCGCGCAGGCGGTGGTGACTAGCGAGCGTAGGGACTTGATTTACACTCTGTGCTGTCGTTTTAGCCTAAAAAAAAAATAATACCGTGAGTGTTAGCTGAAGCAGGAAATACACTCCCTGCACGTTATACACAATCATACTGAAGATGCTGATAATGTGTATGCTGCTCTTTTGTGTGTGTGCCGTGTGTGTGTGTGTGTAGTGTGTGTGTGTGTGTGTGTGAGTGTGTGTGTGTGTGTGTGTGTGTGTGTGTGTGTGTGTTTGTCTCTCTCTCTCTGTGTGTGTGTGTGTGTGTCTCTCTCTGTGTGTGTGTGTGTGTGTGTGTGTGTGTGTGTGTGTGTGTGTGTGTGTGTGTGTGTGTGTGTGTGTGTGTGTGAAGCAACCCACAAAAACTCGGATGGCAAACAAACTTTTACAGGCTACTGACGGTAACACGACAATAATTACGTATGATAATCAAAATACAATACACACAAACCTCGTCTAATATAATACTGACCAGATATGACTAAAATGTAAACCATTCTGTTGGTTGCTTCTGGAGAAATCACCTACACACTGAAAACCCAGACAAACACCCAGCTACAGTGACACACAGGATGACTCCAGTAGACCCCTTCTCAGGAGCAGGGGAGGGGGAAGAAGAGGTATCTTAAACAAGGAAAACGAGGCAGATAACCACGTTGCTTGTTTCCATAGCCAACAGACGTCCTACAGCTGGTAGATTTGAAAAACGATGGGAATGCATTCAGAATTCCACGTACTAGGAGACACAGGACGAGAATGCAAAATATACTGATCAACAAAAGAAAGCTTTTCTTCGTAAATATGCTTTAAACAGGGTTATTTTGACGTCATTTATTAGAAAATGTTATGAAGAGTGTGTTATGTCGTGTGCAAATAGAATGTTTAGTCTTACAAATCGCACATCGATGAGTTATTACGTCATCAGTGACACTACCGTCACAGGATATTGAAAGTGAAATGGGGAGCATCTGCAGAGGACACAGCTGAAAGCCAACCAATGTGCAGTGTCACTAAGGTCCGTGTGCATGAAAATCAGACCTGTTTGGTCTTGACCTACTTTTCGTTTGTCAAAGGCACCTAAATAATCAACATGACCTACAAACATGAAAATCAAAAAGTTCTTTATTTTTAGGTTAGCGGCCATATTTACCTGATCAAATGGATATGGGTGTATTCTTTATCTCTGCATCAGTCACTGGAGCATAAGAAAAATGGTTTGAAAGTAATTCACATTAAGATTTATTAAGAAAATGATGTGCACCGGAAGTTCTGGTTCTCTAATGATTTTTTCGAGTCAAATTTCATTTGAGGCAGTTAATAACATCATAAGCAATCCACACAACTTGTGTGTTAAAACATCACAGAAAACGTGCTTCACAGAGTGTGTCCAGTTTTGCTTATTTTCACCACTAATGAAACCCTGTGTCCTCCAAGGTAGCCATAGGCGATAACTCATCCAATTTTTGTATGAAGGTAGCTCAGATAGTAGGCTGAACATCTGAAGTAAGCAACAAATAAAATGTTCTTGTTTTGCTGTCAGGGTGGCTCTTTGTTTTTAGCGGGTACACTTACAGGCACTTTTCGAGTTTTTAATGGAAGTCAGTATATTATGTGATATTGCCGCATTATTATCTGAAAATTATTATACTTGTTTTAACTTGAAATTATCACACAGAAGGGGGTTTGCCGTGTTTCTGTGTACATTTTAGTGTCTGATTCATATGCCTTCGATGAAAATTATCTAAGATATAATGTTTTTAGTGAAAGGTGTATAAGCCATGTAAACCCTCATCTTGACACACGTCGAAAATTGCATATTTGGTCATTTTAGGCGTGCTGTAATTGCAAACGTATAATGTGTGAGACTAGAAAAAGAATTCAGAGCAATCTACAGGTTGTTTTGATCCGTGACAGTAAAAAATACACAATTCCATCTTCACGTTATGATTTTATTGGTGTCTAAACATAGCACTTTCTTAAAAATGCAAAAAGAAGCCATTTTTAGGTCATATTCAAATGCACATATCTCGGAAGCCAATCAACATAAAGTTCTCATTTTTTTGCATGTGCACTTCTTTTAGCGTGTACTTCCGAGTGTTGTATTTATTTGGTGGCAGTTTCTAGACAGAAAAAAAAAAAATGTGAGTGGACTTACCTAATATTTTGTTGCAATATAAGTTACAGTATAACTTGCAGATTTGTGTACTTGTTTGTATATCTATTTTGAAAAAGGATTTTAACGCGGATTTTATAAATTGCCCAGTGAAATTCTAGTTTTGTCACCATTTTTCGCAAGTCTAGAAGGCAAACTGAAACTATTATCACGTAAAATATAAAATTACGTACAAACTAAAATTACGTCATGACAAATGATGTTTTTCAAACCAGTGACACGTATGCCCTGGTAGTCTAGCAGAAGTGCCCTTCATAGACGATCAGCCGTTTACGAGACAGTGATTTTCTTCAGAGTAATACTGAAAGGTTTGGGTATATCAAAATGAAGTCTAGTATGAATGAAAGCAGTGCGCACTCATTTTAAACCGCCGGAAGATGGAGACATTTTGCTGTAGCACATTTTATTTCCAGTACGTCCGCAGACGAAACCAGGACTGTGGCAGCCATGTTCACTGGGGATCAGTAGTTTACGGCACGGCCCCCATTGTTCCTGTACTATTCAGTTGTAGTATGCACTATATGTTAATTAAAACGATTTCAATTTTATTTTTTAAGTATATTTCGACACTTAATGGTATTAAGAGAAGAAACAATTATGAAAAAGCATGCCTTGATCTGGCAAATAAGGTATCCCAAATCACGTGATCGTCCCATGATACAAAATGCACGCGGACTCGTAGTAATAATAATAATAATTACGGTATTTATAATGCGCTTATCTTATAATAATTATAACTCTAAGCGCGCACTCACAACTCGCACACGCATGCGCACGCTTTAGACAATGACTCACGTAACACAAATAGTGAAGATACATTAGGACGGTCAGCTTGGGCTGGGGAGTGTGGTGATATAGTGCTAGAACTGTTGAAAGAGATGAGTTTTGAGGGCAGACTGGAAGGAGGAGAGCGAGTGTTTCTGACGGAGAGAGAGTGGGAGAGTGTTCCAGGTGGTTGGACCGTATACTGAGAAAGAGCGGGGGCCGAAAGTGCTGAGTTTGGTGCGGGGGATGAGGAGGCGGAGAGGGTCAGAGGCGGAGCGGAGGGAGCGGGGAGGAGTGTAGGGGTGAAGTAAGTTGGAGAGATACGCAGGAGCGTAGTTGTTCAGGGATTTGTAGCAGAGAGACAGAATCTTGTATTGGATGCGTTGGGGGATGGGGAGCCAGTGAAGGAGCTTGAGCAGGGGAGTGATGTGGTCGGATTTTTTCTTTCTGTAGTCGTGAATTTCGCGGTGTGCCGACGAGTTCTTTCGATTTGTTCTACATAAGTTTGGTTTTTGTCTACCGTATTGAAAATACGGTAGACATTGAAATGGGGCTGGGTCGGAGCACATTCCTGAGCATGCACATGATGTTTGTGGCATGCGGCGCAGAAATTCTGGCAAAGAAGTAACACGATAAAAATGACGTCACGTCTAGTTATGCAAACCTTGCTAGAGAACGTCTTTTTGGCGCCAAAGCGCGCGCGTGTGTGTGTGTGTGTGTGTGTGTGTGTGTGTGTGTGTGTGTGTGTGTGTGTGTGTGTGTGTGTGTGTGTGTGTGTGTGTGTGTGTGTGTGTGTGTGTGTGTGTGTGTGTGAGGATGTGACAGTGACTAGAGCCCGCGTTTAAGTGAGGACGGACAAGCTTGAAATTTTGGGATATTGTCCCTAAAAGAATTATCTCAGGACCTTTTTATTCGATTTTTAAGTCCCTTCTATTTATAGAAAAGCTTTTTAGGACGGGTCGCGGTGGGGCGAATTTAATAGCATATCCATGATGTCAAAGACGGGCAGGCTAAACATCTAACAAATGAAGTAACAAGATAAAAATTACGTCATGTCTAGTTACGCTAACCTCGCTGCTGAGCGTACATTTGGCGCGAAGCGCCGTATGGGCGTATGTATGTGCGTATGTATGTATGTATGTATGTGTGTGTGTGCGTATGTATGTAAACAAGAGAATCTCCGATATTTCAGTACACACAAGCTTGAAACTTGGCGAAATAACTGACTTTGTTAACTCATTCCACCCCAACACCGAAATCCTTAAATTTTGCCGTTGTCATCTGAAGATTGCATTGCAGTGCAGGACACAGATCGACCATGACAGTTCAAGTGTGATGCCAGAATAGCTTGGCGCCCATAGGCGCCAAGCTATTCTGGCATCACCCTTGAACTGTCATGGTCGATCCTTATCTTCCTGTGGTGTGTCTGGGGTAGAATGAGTTAAGGTCACATTACATAGTCAAATTTGGCCAGTTCAGGCAGTGCAAGGACCGGTGTTTTTAAAAATAATTTTTGCCTTGTTTGAAATGTTGTAGTAGGGCTGAATGTTAGAATTTGCTGGAAATTTCTGGTTACATGAGAGGAGACATGTTTGGTGCTTTGATTCATACCATCCTGAGCTTATCCAATGGACAATTGTGGGCCTATGTTGAGTTGCCGTTGACGTAGTGATTTGAGGGGCACGCTGATTTCAGCTGTGCTTGGGTGTGGGGTTGGTAAGGAATCGGGTTCATAGCCAAGAAATGAGACTGTCAATGTGCTGTTTTTATTGTTATTTTGTGCATGGCAAATGTGCAGCTGGTGGGCAGTAGTGTTTTTTAGGGGATTGAAATATTAGGGGATGCCTGGGACTGACTATGGCTAAGAGACTGTACAGTACGGAAACAGCACTGTGTACCGGGACCTGTCAGGGCACCACATGCCATATGTGACATAGATCAGAAACTGGTTTAATGTAACCATATCATTCAGTTTGGACTTTTGCAGTTGGAAAACTGAGAAAATCATGAAAAATTTCAAATTTTGCCAAAAAATCGCTGCGATTGCAGTTTTATAGGCGTTTTTGCATATTTTGCGTTGCAACACCCTGTTTACCTGCACTGTGAGCTATGGTTAGTGTGTTTGTTGATTTATTTTTTTTGTCTTACAACTAGTCATGAGTTTACAAGTAGTCATGAGTCTGACCTTCGACCTTGAGCTGTGACCTTGACCTTGAAAGGGGTGGGGTTTAGGGCGTTAGTTTTATAAATGCGTAAACAAAAAGAGGCACTTTTCGGTTATTGAAGTTGTGGGGTGAAGTGGGGTGGGGGGGGGTCAAAGGTTATAAGGTCAAAGGTTAATATCAAAACTACAATGAAACAGTGTTAGCATGTTCATTTTATTAGACAGCTGACCTCAGAGTGAAAAATAGTGTGACATGCAGATGTGTTATTTTGCATGATCCAGCTACACTGGCTGCGTCTGAGGTGTCATTCTGCTGTAATTGTCATTAAGGATGTCTCTGGTGTCTATTCTGAGCCAAACACAAGTATTTTTACTCTGTGTAAAGCTCATTTGAGTGCATTGTTATGGGACCAGCAGCTGCGGCCACCAGTACAGGCTTTTACAGGAGTGTTCACAGGTTTGGAACACACATGCCTGCTGCATTTGCAACATGAGTTTAGGCCTTTTGTGACTCTGACAGGTGTGTTTTATATAAAAATGAACTGTACATAACCATTTTTCCCTGCTATCTCCTAAATAAGCACTCCAGACACTTGTTTAGGTATGCGGTGTGTCCCGCGTAGCATAGTTTTGGCTGTTTTGTGTAGTCTTTTGCCTGTGGGTTAGTTCATTAGACTTAATGTTTAAATTGCACAGCTGTTTCATGACCCCTTTTGCCTGTAGACATTAGCCGCTACTTATCTTCATATCTTCTTTTGCCTGTAGAAAAGATTGCCAGCAGTATATAGGGCATGGTAGCTGGTTACTGGTCTCTTCCTGCTTGTTGGCACCAGACAACAGGGCAATGAGGATGCCAGGGCATTGTCTTTTTGGCTGCCCTGAGATACACAAGGAAATGGCCTTGGGTCTGAAAGCTCATTTTTCATCAATGTCAGTGTCATGGTAAGCTTTTTTAGTTGTCCAGCCCACCAGAAGTCAGTTTGACTGTATTGCATGTGTTTGTAAACATGGAAAAACAGACAAAGTAGGGGGGTGGGTAGTGGAAAAATATGAAAAAAAAAAGACTTGCAGGTGCCTGTGTCTCAAATGCAACATTTCTGAAGATCAGATATATTACTTGATGTACATGCCAATTTTGGAGGCATTCTGACCGTATCTAGTCTGTTTTTCATGGCATCAGATATGCATGATCCAAAACATTAACAGCATATTGAACGCCACAACAGCGCGCTTCACATAATGGGCCATAACTTAAAGATGCAGCAACATTCAATGGTGTCACTTTGGGTTTGACTTAGCTAGTGTCTAAGGGTTGCACTGATGGCAGATTGAATGGTGTTTAGGTGGGACAGTTCCTTTTCAGGTCACATTACATAGTCAAATTTGGCCAGTTCAGGCAGTGCAAGGACCGGTGTTTTTAAAAATAATTTTTGCCTTGTTTGAAATGTTGTAGTAGGGCTGAATGTTAGAATTTGCTGGAAATTTCTGGTTACATGAGAGGAGACATGTTTGGTGCTTTGATTCATACCATCCTGAGCTTATCCAATGGACAATTGTGGGCCTATGTTGAGTTGCCGTTGACGTAGTGATTTGAGGGGCACGCTGATTTCAGCTGTGCTTGGGTGTGGGGTTGGTAAGGAATCGGGTTCATAGCCAAGAAATGAGACTGTCAATGTGCTGTTTTTATTGTTATTTTGTGCATGGCAAATGTGCAGCTGGTGGGCAGTAGTGTTTTTTAGGGGATTGAAATATTAGGGGATGCCTGGGACTGACTATGGCTAAGAGACTGTACAGTACGGAAACAGCACTGTGTACCGGGATCTTAAGAGTTAACTTTACTTCTAGAGAAAGTCAGACAGTGCCGGTGACGTAAAAGAAGCAACTCCGTCACCACGCATACATTAAATATGACGTAATTCTCTCTCTCTCTCTCTCTCTCTCTCTCTCTCTCTCTACAAGCTAATCTGGCACAAGCCTGTGCACGCGGCAATTGCACACCGGCGCGCGTGTGTGTGTGTGTACGTTATTTTGTTTTGTAGTGTGTAGCAAGGACAAGAATGAAAACAGGTCTGCGCACCTATTCTTTTATCCTTGGAAAATAAAGTTTCATTTCATTTCATTTCTCTCTCTCTCTCTCTCTCTCTCTCTCTCTCTTACAGATGAGCGCATCTCCAAGAGGCATATATCCTCATGTGCCCGGAGGGCGCATGAACATCTATGCCTCTTAAAGATGTTTGCAGAGTGCGCCTGCACTCACGCACACGCACACGCATACACACACATCGACGCGCTTTCAGAAGAGCATGCAGGTGTACTTAGTATAGGATGTAGCTAGGTAAAGTCAACCTGATTTTACACAAATTATAGCAAGACTGAAATTGTACCGTGAAATTCTAGTTTTGTCACCATTTTCCCAAGTCTTGAAGCGAAAGCGAATCTCATATCACGTTAAATATAAAATTACTTAAAAACAAAAATATACGTCATGACAAATGACGTTTGACAAACCAATGACACGTATGCACTTCGCGCGCCCCTTATAGAGTTCACTATGACGCATTGACACATCTGTGAGACTTTTTCAAAAGCAGATATTTGAACATGAGAATCAAGTCAAAGCCAAAAGGTAGAGACCCTTGACAGCGAAGACAGCTCTCATATAAGAAGGGACTTAGTGGGTTATGGTTCATCCCATCTTGTTTTTATTAAGATGCTCACTGGCGATAAAATGGCCGTTTCACAAAAACCGGTTGATCCACACTGGAGTCCGTATTTTTTCTTAATTGTACTAGATATTTTGCGTATAGCTAGATAAAAGGGAGATATTGAATGAGTTTGTTAACCAGCACTGTACCTCTAGAATTTTGAGTGATTTTTTGAAAAAAATATATTTTCACGTTTTTGGGATTAATTTCACGAAATATATAGGTTAATCTTAAAACAACTGAATCTTTTTTACGAAAAAAAAAAAAAACACGATCTTCTCATTAATAATGGCATGATTTTGCGTATACGGTATTTACATAAGCCTACAGTTTGTCTCGGCTGTCGGGTACGATTAGGTCAATTGTGACCTCTAAGACAATGTTCTGCACAACTTTTTAGGAATCATTTGTAAAACAGCTAACATAACTTTAAATTTTCTTTTACGAAAAAAACAATCTTCTCTTTAATACCGGCATGATTTTTCATGAACAGTGTTTGCATAAACCTGCTGTTTGTCCCGGCCCTGGGGTAGGATTAAATCGCTGACCGTTATTCCTGAGTTGTGTCACGCTATCCTGACCAGCCAGTATTTATTCTTGGCGACTTTAATCAGTGCGATTTAACACCACACCTCTCTGTACAACAGTGCCCTATAAGACTTAATCGCACTATTGATTTCTGCTTTGGCAACATTGACGATGCGCCGTTCAAGCCGTTGTGTAGGCCCCCACTGGGGCGCTCGGACCACAACGTCATACTCTTGTTGCCAACGTATAGACAAAAAAAAAATAAAGACGTCCAAGCCTGTAACGAAAAACCGCTCAGCTGTGGACACCCGACAGCATGGAGGAGCTCCGTGGGTACTTTGAGGCAATAGATTGGGATATGTTTACTCATAACTGTGATGATCCTAACGAACTTGTTGAGACAGTCACATCTTATGTAAGATTTTGTGAGGACACTGTAATTAAAACCAAGACAGTGAAGGTGTTTGCCAACAATAAGCAAGGAGCTTAAGGTGTATTTGAACCAGAAGAAACTTTTTTTTTTTTTTACAGGGTAACACTGATGAATTTCGGGAAAAGGAAAAGGATTTTAGATGGGCTGCTAGGGCTGCCAGACTGAACTACAAAAACAAGATCGAAACGAAATTTACTTCTGGCAATGCTAGAGAGGCCTGGAATGGTCTGAACTGCATGATAGGTAGGCAGCAAAAGAAACAAGCACGGCTTCATACTGGGAATCTAGCTGAGATGGTGAATGATCTGAATCGTTTTTACTCACGGTTCGACGGCAGGAAGCTTAGTGCTAACTGTGATGACTTGTGCCAGTCTATTGTGCCTGAACCTTTGTCAATGACTGAAGAGGAGGTAGTGAACATCGTTTCTAAGCTGAATGCACACAAAGCACCTGGACCAGATGGGTTAAGAGGAAAAGTGTTGAAAACCTGTGCAGTTCAATTGGGAAAGATCTTCACTACAATCTTTCAGTACTTGCTTGATCTTCATACTGTCCCTACTGCTTGGAAATCATCAATCATTGTTCCGATTCCTAAAAAACCCAATGCTCGTGAATTCAACGACTTCCGCCCAGTTGCATTCACTTATATTCTGTCAAAGTGTATGGAAAAGGTGGTGCGGAGGCATCTGTTAAATGATGTTGCTACTGGATCCACTCCAATTTGCTTACAAAAATCATAGGGGTGTTGAAGATGCATGCCCTACTCTGTACAATCTTGTTTTTCAACATCTTGAAAATTCAAAAGCACATGTGAGAATTCTTTTTATTGACTTTTCTAATGCTTTTAATACTGTTGAACCAACCACTGATGCTTTTGCTGCGTATGATGGACTTTGATGTAAACACAAACATTATTCTGTGGGTGCGTGACTTTTGAAGGACAGGCCGCAACGTGTAATGTACATGGCATTCTGTCTGACCAAGCGGTGTTAAATTCGGGCTGCCCTCAAGGTTGTGTTCTCTCTCCGACGATGTTTTCTATGTTCACAGATCATATGCGTTGTCATACTGCCACTTCTCGTCTCTTAAAGTTCTCAGACGACATGGCTCTTGTATGCCTGCTCCAAAAAGAAGACAGTCTGGCACAGAGAGCAGTATTTGAGTCATGGTGCAAAGACAGTTTTCTGGAAATGAATGTACAGAAAACCAAGGAACTTGTCATTGATGACAGGAAAGTTCATGATATTTGTGTAACTGTCTCAATTAATAATCAACCTGTGGAAGTGGTCACTGAATTTAAACACCTTGGCACAGTTGTGGATAGTAGGCTGCCTTTTATTGGAAACACTGACCGATCTGATTGTGAAAAAAAGCAAACCAACGTGTGTACCTTCTTAGGAAACTAAGAAGTTTTGATGTCAGTCCCAAGATTTTAGAATCCGTTTATAGAAGCCTGATTGAAAGCATACTGACTTTTAAACATCTCTGCTTGGTATGGCAACCTCAGTATGAAAAACAGGGGCAGACTATCACGTATCGTCAGAACAGCTGGGAAGATCATTGGCCTAGGACGGTAACCATCAGATGATCTGTACCATAGGGCTCTCCGAATGAAAGCTGCTAGGATTGTCAGTGATCTTCGTCACCCACTATTTGATCAGTTTCAAATGCTACCATCAGGCAGACGATTCAACATGCCACTTGCCCAAAAGAATGTTTTTAAGAAGTCTTTTATTCCAACTGCTGTCTTGATTTTGAACTCTTGATTATAACGACTCGATTTATAATATGTGATGTACATAACATTACCTCCCATCTTGTGATAGAATGCTTGTGATAGATTGCTTGTGATAGAATGCTGCAATGATAATTTTAATGGAATCTTCTTATAGTGTTTATCAGTGTCTTGTCTTGTTGTTTTATGACAAGCCAAAAGGCTGTCGTGCTTTGACTCGAACAGACAATAAAGTTGTATTGTATTGTATTGTACTGTATTGTATTACAAACAAACAAAAATAAATAAATAATAAATTTAAATAAATAATAAAAATAAAGTAAGTCAAAGATACCTGGGACACATGAATGCCAAGTAAATGTTAGATTATGAATATGAACAGATGTGCATATTTTTTTTATTTTATTTTTTTTTTTGGTGGGGGGGGGGGAGGGGGGAGGGGGCTCTGTTTTGTGTGCGTATGTGGGGTGGGAAGCGGGTGGTATGGCACCTATTACCATATGTGTGTACATGTATGTTCTCATCTTGTATGTACAAACTTACATCACAAACAAACAAAAATAAATAAATAATGAATTTAAATAATAAATACATAAATAAAATAAGTCAGAGATACCGGGGACATATGCTAAGTAAAGGATAGATTATGAACATGCACAGATGTATGCATATTGAAAAATGTCTTCCTTTCCTCTCCTTGGTGGCCACCACCATACCACTAGTGATCATGTGCATCAAGGAATTCCTTCCATCCATAATTAAAAGTATAAATAATAAATAAATATGTAAGTGAGTACATAAATGAATCAATAATAAATAAATAAACAAAACATGTAATATATTGGAGCGGGCTACTATCTGTACTTGTGTCTGTAGTAAGAAACTGACAAAAAGAGTAAAACTTCAAAAATAGAAAATAATATTAATAATGATAATACATGTAGTAATGATAATAAAACTGTGTTCGTACTGTTTGCTTCATTTACAAGTACGTTACGACCCCCCCCCCCCCCAAACTTAATATATATATATATATATATATATATATATATATATATATATATATATATATATATATATATATATATATATATATATATATATATATATATATATATATATATATATATATATATATATATAATTTTCAATAAATTCTGAGAATGCTGTGCTAATGCCATGGAAACCCACACTTGCATTGTGTCATCAGGACATAAGCTGTCCTTTTGTGACTGCATCGCTTATTAGATCTTTTGAGCCTTCCACTGAACACCTACTACATAAAGTAATAGGGACTACCCCCAGGCGCCCCGCAACCCGCTGGAGAATATCCAGTCCTCCCCCCGAGAGGGGAGGCTAGTGCATGAATATTCCCAAACAGATCTTGGACCTGCTGGATAGATTTAAGATTTTTGCCGCCTACGACCGGTTTCGACCCAAGGTGGGTCTCATCAGGTAGGCATACGGCGTAACCTGACAGATAACTCTGTGTGGCATCTAGTACATGCGTTGTTTGCAATTTCAGGTTACGCCGTATGCCTACCTGATGAGACCCACCTTGGGTCGAAACCGGTCGTAGGCGGCAAAAATCTTAAATCTATCCAGCAGGTCCAAGATCTGTTTGGGAATATTCATGCACTAGCCTCCCCTCTCGGGGGGAGGACTGGATATTCTCCAGCGGGTTGTGGGGCGCCTGGGGGTAGTCCCTATTACTTTATGTAGTAGGTGTTCAGTGGAAGGCTCAAAAGATCTAATAAGCGATGCAGTCACAAAAGGACAGCTTATGTCCTGATGACACAATGCAAGCTTACCAGCCTGGATTTCCATGGCATTAGCACAGCATTCTCAGAATTTATTGAAAAATTATGTCCCTTGGAGCTACTCTGATTGAGTGCATATTTTGGCTTTGGGCGACGCCTTTGTTAAAAGTAAAGAATATATATATATATATATATATATATATATATATATATATATATATATATATATATATATATATATATATATATATATATATATATATATATATATATATATATATATATATATATGTAATAGTATGTATGTGTGTGTGTGTGTGTATATATATATATATATATATATATATATATATATATATATATATATATATATATATATATATATATATATATATATACTAATGGTCAAAACTTAAGGGCCACCCGACTTGTTTGTGTCATTGTTTATCGTCGCAAATACGCTAATAAAATACAATGTTCTTTCGATCCAAATGGGTTAAAAGTTGACCTTAGACAGTCCACTGGACAGAGAACAATAGACAACAATTCATCAATTTCCACAAACGTGTCAAATGCACGTGAAACATCGTTATTTATTTTTTTGTGTGAAAAGCTGTGCGATATTGGCAAGCGTACCAAAGGCAGGCAGATGGAAAAACTCGGTAAAGTCATGATGCACGTGCTAAAGGGGTCAGTCGTGAACAGTGAGCACTTCTGTTTCGCTACAAATAGTAGGGGCATAATTGTCACTTTCCTAACCATGCCATCATGACGAAGCCTACCGCCAGTAGATCAAGGCCGGGCGCTAGCATGGCTGCAGGATGGAATTTCCGGACGAGAAATTGGGAGACGTCTTGGGGTGTCCCATTCAGTGATCCAGAGGCTGCTGGCACGATTCCAAAAAACTGGAAGGGCAGAACGACGACCCTGCTCAGGACGCCCGCGCTGCACCAGCAGAAAGGACAGATAACTCTGTGTGGCGACCGAACTGTCACGTCAACCATTCTGCGACGTCAATTGATGCAAGCTGCAAATGTTTACGTCAGCAGAAGCACAGTCTGCCGACGTCTGCGCAAAATTGGCCTGGCTTCATGCAGAGCAGCAGTGAGAATACCCCTCACTCCAGCTCATCGCAGAGCCCAGGTTTCCTGGTGTCGTCAACATGTGAGATGGAACAGACTCCAGTGGACTCGGGTTTTGTTTACTGATGAGTCACGGTTCACTGTGTCCTTCAACGACGGCAGGGCGAGAGTCTGGAGACGCCAGGGCGAGTGATTCACGGATGGATGCGTCCTAGAGGTGGATCGCTACGGAGGAGGCTCAGTCGTAGTCTGGGCAGGCTCCACGTCATCCGAGGCACCCTGACTGGACTGCGCTATCGGGACGAGATTGTGCAGCCCCTCATCCAGCCAGTTCTCCACGCCATAGGCGACGATGCTCTTCTGCAGGACGACAACGCTCGACCTCATCGCGCCCGTGTGGTGGATAAGTACCTTGAGCAACGCCGGGGCATCAGGAGGATGGAGTGGCCAGCTCGTTCACCCGATCTGGCTCCCATCGAGCACCTCTGGGACGTGCTGGGGCAACGTGTAGTCAGCAACCACCCCACCACCCCCCTACCTCAAGTCGTCACCCAGCTGACTCAGTTCCTGCATTAAGAGTGGGAAGCGATCCCACAACATGTTCTCCGAACGCTGGTGAACTCCATGCGTCAACGCTGCATTGAATGCTTGGCTGCAAACGGTGGGTACACTCGCTAGTGACTGGACCAATCTTGTGTGACTTTTCAAATGAGGGATGGGTGAACATTCTAACGTACTGCTGTTGTTACAATTGCTTGATTTACTCAAAACTAAATGAAATTAGCAAAGTACTGACTCCAAGTATTGTTACATTATTTCTGTAATGTTGTCGGTGCGTCTGCGATAACAAGTGGCCCTTAAGTTTTGACCATTAGTATATAGTATATACTGCCTAATATATATATATATATATATATATATATATATATATATATATATATATATATATATATATATATATATATATATATATATATATATATATATATATATATATATATATATATATATATATATATATATATATATATGTCTTGGCTTGACTTCGCGAACGAAGATTTTATAGGAGTTGCCCACGACGTCTGCAGGCTTGTTCGTGGCTGCGGAGGCCAATCCGGGACAGGCAGGTTCGACCGCAGTGGCTGCAGGGGGAGGTATGGCCAGGGTTCTGAGTTGCGGCATCTCTGTTTTTTCTTCTGAGCCGCTTGTCCTTAAGGCTAGCTCTGCGAGAGTCCTCAAAGGAGACAGCTGCCTTGTAAATGGTGGAGCGCCAGGTGTCACGGTCCGCAGCAAGCGAAGACCACTGGTAGTGGTCGATTTGGCAGGCACTAAGTGACTTTTTGAGACAGTCTTTGTATCTCTTCTTTGGTGCCCCTCTGTCACGGTGTCCAGAAGCAAGCTCGCCGAACAGGGTGATCTTTGGTAGGCGATGATCCTCCATCCTGGAGACATGACCCGCCCAGCGGAGCTGTGTCCGCAGCAGCAAAGCCTCGATGCTCACAGTTTCAGCCTGTTCAAGGATCTCGACGTTGGTGACATAGTCACTCCAGTGAATGCCCAGGATGGTGCGCAGGCAGCGCTGGTGGAAGCGTTCGAGGAGTCGTAGTTGGCTGCGGTAGAGGGCCCAGGACTCGGAACCATACAGCAGGGTGGTGAGGACCACAGCTCTGTACACGCTGATCTTGGTGCCTGTTTTCAGCTGTTGATTGTGCCACACCCGCTTGAAAAGTCGCCCGAAAGCGCTGTTCGCTTTTGCCAGCCTGCTGTCAAGCTCCTTGTCCAGCTTGGCGTCCGACGTGATAATGCAGCCAAGGTAAGTAAACTGGTGCACTGACTTTAGTTCAGACTCGCCAATGGTGATGTGAGGAGGGCGATACACTGTCTTGGGTGCCGGCTGATGGAGGACCTGTCTTTTTCAGACTGACCTCGAGTCCAAAGAGCTGGGCAGCGTCTGCGAAGCAGGACGTGATGCGCTGCAGGGCTCTCTCTGTGTGTGCAACGAGGGCAGCGTCGTCAGCAAAAAGCAGCTCACGAATCAGTTGGTCTAGGGTTTTCGTGTGGGCCTGCAGTCGTCTGAGGTTGAACAGGCTGCCATCGAGACGATACCTGATGTACACTGCATCGTCATCATCGAGGTCCACTGTGGCCTGCTTCAACATCATGCTAAAAAAGATGGTGAAGAGGGTCGGTGCCAGCACGCAGCCCTGCTTTACGCGGGTCCAAATAATCAATTCTTTCAATCAGTGTTAGTTTATAATGCTGAAAGTTTCTTTGCCTATCATTAATTATAAACAGTTGTGTACTTGCGCAATGTTTTCTGCAAGTCACAAGCAAAGTTTGCGTCATCGTTGACGAAAGAACTTAGCTGCTATCGCGGGCGCCATTGTGAAGTGTTCGCTCGTTGGGGTGTCACTTTCAAAGCCACTGCGCAATTTCAACTCAAGATTTGATCGCCCATGTCAGATGATATATCGATCAAAAGGTTTTGAATGAGCTGTTCACCGGTAGCTGGCGCATGTCAGTGCGCGCGATCATTCCCAGATAAATAATAATGATAATAATGGATATTTTTTATAGCGTCTAACCTCCTGACGGAGCTCTAGGCACTTTACAATAGACACACATTATGCAAACATAAATATAAAAATAAAAAGCATCAAAATAAAAGAACAAAACTAAACAGCCACAAAAATACTTGTGTGTATGTGCACATAGACGATCACGAACACACACACACAGACACACACACACATAATATATGATCTCAGGAGTGAAAAAAAAAAAAGAAAAAAAAAAAGAAGAAAGTTTCACGTGAAAATCTAATGCAGTTTTCTCTTGAATTTAAACATGCGCCAGGCACCGTGATAAAGGTCAGGAAAAGCTATCTGCAAAGATACCAAATATAGCGCTGTGCGTTCTATCTTGGATTTGCGCAATCGGCTTTTCTAACACCACTGTAGCGCGGCTCCGTGCGTGGCGCTTACAGACAGCTGACCAAGGTTTTCTTTGTTTTCTTTTACGCTTACCTCTGCTCTACATTCGGCGGTGCTACAAATACATCTTTCTTTCCAAAACAAAACAAACACCACAGAACTGTAGTCCGGAGATGCTTTATTCGGCCATGTTTATATTTTTGTTATGCGTGCTATATGTTGAGAGCAGTTATTTTTGCAAAATAGCTAAATATTGCTCTCCGGCACTGATCATTACCCTCTATTTGTATAGGGACGGACCTACTTACTAAGACAGTAGTTAGAGACAATACTCACCATTGACAGGTAGGACAGCTCTCATATAGAAGAGACTTTGTGAGTTTTGGTTCATCCGATCTTGTTCTTTCAGTACCCCCACCGGGTCTGCCCTAGGGGACCTGGTGGGGTTGTCTACTTTTTAGTTCCTAGGGTCACCTTGTCTAACCCCTGCAAGGTGGGTTCTACTCTTTTGGGGGTTTGTATTTCTGTCTTTCTGGTCCACTCATCTGTATTTTTCTTTTGAAATTCTCCCTCCTGTCTGCGCTTCTTGCAGTTCTTTTCTTCATTTAGCGCAGGCACGTCCTGAGAAGGCCTTTGTCGCGTGCGGGACGTAAAGCAATCTATCCTCACTCCTCACTCCTTGTTCTTTCAGTGTACGCACGAGAATTCCGTCCATTCCTGACGTTCAGAAGGCAGCGGGAAACTTAGGTAAGACACATCGGATAATCTGTTGTATGGGCAAAATCATTTATAGCCATCAAAGCCTCGCCTCTGATCATAAACGAGACCGCCAAAGGGTTGACTGCCAGTGCTGGTAATTTAGAAGAAACTACCAAGTAAGTTGGAAAAAGCACTGTCAGGGGAGAGAATTGTGCATTATCGACCAGTGATCATAGATCTAGTTTGGTCAAAGCACAAAAATGAAAAGATAGGAAAGAGGAGGGGTGCGCTAAGTAAGTGACTGGAAACAATGAATATGGAAGCCCCACCCCGACCCCACCGAAGAGGGGCGCATCACATATTCACAGGATTTCCAGCCCACTTTATCGTGGTTTCTGCAGGGGCATAATTTCATGCCTCCACCTAGAGCTAAATTTCCATGCATCCTAAGAGAAAACCTACTAAAAAGGGGGATGGGGTTGCAGTCAGAATTGTTGTAATAGACGATATAGTAATAAACCTCCCCCTTTGTTAGTAGCTTCTCTCTTAGGATGCAGGAACATTTAGGTCTAGGCGGAGCCGGAAATGTACGCCCCTGCAGGCAGGCAGAAGTTCCTTCTTTTCATCCGGCCGGTTTCGCCGATGGTATGCTGAAGAGGTCGTCCTAGACTGTCCACACCGGCAATACAATCTGGACCTCCTTTGCAGGGCCTAGATCTGAATTTCTATGCATACGCTCCACTTTGTGGGGGTGAAGGGGGCGGGGGCGCTTCCATATTCATTGTTTCCAGTCACTTACTTAGTGCACCCCTCTTTCCTATCTTTTTTTTTTTTTTTTTTTTTTTGTGCTTTGACCAAACTAGATCTATGATCATTGTTCTATAATGCACAATTCTCTCCCCTGACAGTGCTTTTTTCTACTTACTTGGTAGTTCAAGTTCTTGCCATGAATGTCTCCAAGGCCGGGAAACCGCCACGACGTAAGCAATTTAAACTTTTGCGGGTAGTATCAAAGAGCTACGGTATACTCTTTGGTAGCATTCTGGCGGCCAGTCGTTGCCGAAAGGGAGGTAAGGGGCAATACTGAGCCCGTCTGGAAGAAGTGTCCGACACCCCTTTCAAACGTCCATATAAATGTTTTCAGCGGTTTTCACTTCTTTGATGCATACAGATTACATATCCGCCTGATGACACTCTGTCATCCTTGAGCATTTCTCATTAAAATTAATTAAAGAAAAAAATTAAACTCGCTGTTGGGTTTTAGCCTACGCAGTATACGTCATACACCATCCTGTACCGAAAGCATCGGCAAGATACCCCGCATCTGCAAGACGCATAGAACCTCATGAGCTTCGGTTGAGTGTGGAGGCTGACTCCCGCCGTGTATGCGAGCAGACTGAAAGTGACGATTGACGCGCAGTTCCTCATGTCGGCGGGGACGGAGCTACTGGTAAACCTGTCGCTATCACCATAGAAAGAAATGAATCTCCTGCAGCTGCTACTGATGTCTCCATAATAAAATTTTGGCAGGTTTTATAATGTTTTAAGGTCCTAATCGTGATCCGTATCTCGTCAAACAATTTCAAAAACATATTACACAGAATTCGATATATGATGATCGCATCTGAATTCGCCATCAGAGCCGGTTTGACTGTGCGCAAATTCCAGTGAGCGCGGCCTTTATTTGGGTTTCGAGCAAAAAAACACGAAATCCACCTAACTACAAGAGACATAGATCTATTCTCATGAGCCGCCGTAGTTAAAAGGCTCAGAGAATTAAAGTCTCTTGCTGATACCACTTTGTACCTACGTTCCTCGGATGGCTTGGGTTCCTTGGGGTTGAATTACCAAAGATCTCAGACCACTAGAAGCGAGGGGGCAGTACGTAAACATTGTTCCACAGTACATCGCTTTCGGACATTTGACTTTTTTTTTTAGTGGATTCAAGTTATGTTTTCACAACACGCAAGCCAAATAGGTCAGCACCAGTGTATATCTTTTGGTTGTATTTCCTGCATATGATTTCTTGATTGACCATTAACTTAAACTCTGCAACAGC
>BTPG01000007.1:80316489-80476489 GCA_036245525.1 Semisulcospira habei | reverse complement strand
CTTGTGAGCGATGCAGTCATAAAAAGGACAGCTGATGTCCTGATGACACAATGCAAGCTTACCAGCCTGGAATTCCATGGCTTTAGCACAGCATTCTCAGAATTTAATGAAAAATTACGTCCCCTGGAGCTAATATGATTGAGTGCATATTTTGGCTTTGGGCGACGCGACGCCTTTGTTAAAAGTAAAGTATGTATAATGGAAAGTGTATCCGCCTTTATGAAGTGTTTTTCATCGCTGCGACTGACTTGCCGCCCCATCGGCCGATACAAAGCTGATAGTCCGGTTGTCGGAAGTACAAAATGTTTTAATTGATCCTGAATGATTTTGGGGTGCTGAATTCAAATCCGTTGTATTCCACGCTGTATATTGAGCGTTTTTCTGCATAAACCAAAATCCAAGATGGCCGCAGGAAAAATATTAATTTTCATTCCGGCATATATGATTACATTTCAGACACGAAAATTCTTTTAAAATTGCCCATTTTCTTAGATTATATCCCAAAAATTTTAGTAGATATATAATTTTCTACATCGAATCGAATCAAGGGCGGATCTCCGGGAGGGGGGGGGGGGGAGGGCAGAGGTTCCCACCTCCGGACCTCCCACCAATTCTTTATAGAAAAAAAAAAAAAAAAAAAAAAACAAACAAACTCTTAGATAAGAGACTTTGCTTCTTGTCTTGCTAGTGTGGACATCCCCCCCCCCCTTTGAGACACTGCCCACGCCGCCACCCCCCCCCCATATCCCTCCTCCCCCCCCACTCCATCCGTACATTTTACTTTTTAAATTTTTCGGTCCGTGTTTTTTGTTTGAGATTCTGAGTGCTCGAAAAATCGTATTCATATTTCTCATCTGGGCGCTTTCTTTATAAAGTCCTAAACAAAAACGTTGTCCCCCCCCCTTCCCTTCATGAGGAAACTATCCGCCCCTGCAAGTGTAAAAGTGGCTTTATTTGGTTTTATCGTGAACTCTTACAGTCTTCTGTTTTGAATGGTGACTTTTGCTGTGTATTAATTCACATTTACTTCACTCTGATACTTTCACACCTAGTCAGAGATTACGACTGTGAAAGGGTTATTGCATGCTTCACACCATTTGCACGTGCATAACTTGGTGCAGGTCAGGTAAAGCCCGCCACATACCTTGCATACGCCATATACCTTGTATACATTGTACAGGTAACAACAGAGCTGGAACTGGTCTTGCATGAGGTTCAAAACTGAATCGGCTGCAACCTCCTAATTTTGCATTGTACATGTATTAGGCTTACTGCATCTTAAAATGAAAGGAAACCTGAAACAGTGCCAGAACTACAGAACTATCAGTCTGATAAGTCACCCTAGAAAAGTAATGCTTAGAATCATTCTCAACCGCCTCAAAACTTTCGCCGAGGAACTGCTGGCAGAAGAACAGGCTGGCTTCAGAGTTGGAAGAAGCACTGCAGAGCAGATTTTCAACTGCCGCGTCCTGATCGAGAAACATCTGCAGTATCAGCGCGAACTCTACCACAACTTCATTGATTTCAGGAAAGCATTTGATCGCGTCTGGCACGACGGACTCTGGCAAGTCATGAGATCGTTCAACATAGAGGAGGGACTGATCCAAATGATAGAAGCGCTTTACAAGAACGCCTGCAGCGCGGTTCTACTTAACAATCAGTCAGGCGAGTTCTTCAGGACGACGATCGGTGTCCGTCAAGGATGTCTGCTCTCTCCTGTCCTTTTCAACATATTCCTGGAGAAGATCATGCAGGAAACCCTCCACGACCACCATACTTCAATCTCTATTGGTGGCAGATCCCTGTGCAATCTTCGATTCGCAGACGACATTGACCTCATGGCAGGCAGCAATAGTGAGCTCCAAAACCTGACAGACAAACTTTCAACTAGCGCAGGGTCTTATGGCATGGAGATCAGTACGGATAAAAGCAAAGTGATGATCAACACCACAAGCGACAGCAGCAGCAACATTCACATGAACGGCCAGAAGCTAGAAGAGGTCAATAGGTTCAAGTACTTGGGAGCCACCCTGTCCAAAGACGGTAGTTGCATAGCAGAGATCCGTATCAGGATAGGTACAGCAACATCCGCAATGGCCAGGCTGGACAGGATATGGCGAAGTAACTCCATCAGTAACTCCATCAGCTTCACCATCAAGTACAGGCTTTACAAGTCCCTCGTAGTGTCTATTCTACTCTACGGCTGTGAGACTTGGACACTGCTTGCAGACTCAGAAAAGAAAATCCAGGCCTTTGAGAACAAGTGCCTGAGGAAGTTGCTTCGCATCTCGTACCGCGAGCACAAGACCAACGAATATGTACGGAACATCGTCACTTCCCTGGTGGGCCCACATGAACCCCTTCTGGCAACCGTGAAACGGCGCAAGCTTGCTTGGTTTGGCCACGTGACCCGACACAACACCTTGTCCAAGACTATCCTCCAGGGCACTCTCGAAGGAAGTCGTCGGCGAGGTCGTCAGAGAAAGAGTTGGGTCGCAAACATAAAAGAATGGACCGAACTCGAGATGCCAGACTTGCTTGCCACCGCCCAAAATAGAACTCAGTGGAGAGCACTGTCTGTTGCTGCTGTCTTTCAGTCCCCCCAACGCCCAGTTCGGGCAAGGGACTGATGATGATGATGATGATGATCTTAAAATGCACATTCAAACTGGGACTGATGTCTTATATGGAGATGGAGAGCTTGCCACGTTCCAAAACACACATGATGGTGAGCACGTAGTAGTGGGCTTCAAATCTGGGCTCTGCATCCTCCTGTCTTCCCATATGGAGATACTTTCCCTCACACTCGGCCAAGTGTGTGCTGGGCTTCTGGTCGTCAGGATAAGCATTTCTTGCCTCGTTGCTCTGGCTGGCCAGCGGACCGTCCAGAGAATTTCGCAGGTATCGGGAATGACAACTTCTGGGGAATCCTAGCTTCGTAGCTCGGACAGAACTTGCAAGGAGTTCTTCAGCACAGATCTGTCTGGCGATTTTCCGCACTGATCTTCATTGAACAGAACTGTGGCGAGTGCCAGCTCATGCGAAGAAAGAGTCTTCAAGGAAACAGCTTCAGTTATGATGCAATGATCTCTAACACCCATGTACAAAGGAACGCAGCGTCCATACTTTGAGCATCCCCATTGCTAGGCTCTGAAGCCGTTTTCTACACAGATGACGTGTACTTCACTTTCTGATTGATCTTGCTATGAAAATCAGCAGCGGTCCACTGTTTCTCAGACTACTAGCATATCGTGAATATTGACAGCAGTGTCATTCATGACACACCCAGAGCAGATGTTGACCAGTCTTGATGTAGTTGTGTTGCTTGTCACAAAGACATCGATGCCGCAGATGGGCAGCGTCTCTCTTATCCCTGTCCTCAGCATCTTCCTTGACAAGGCTTTTTGTGCTTCTCTTTGTGAACAGTGACGATGTTCAGTGCCTCCGACGTCACCCATGATTTGTGAGCAGATGTTGTGGGAGTAGTGCACTCATTCATAGTAGAGCCAGTCATGCCTGACGGGCCATGACCGTAACACAGGCATGTTGTTTCATTGTATTGGTCGAATCACATGCCATTCCACTGAATGGCCTTCTTGGTGCCAAATGACATACAGTTTTGTACCCACAGTTTTGCAGCCTTGTTCTTGTGTGTTGACAACCTGTTCCAGCAGCGGCTGACCGTTTGTGAACACAGTCCATTTCTGGTGGGCCTTGTCTGTAAAAACATATGGTCCAGAACCGACAGCTAAAAGTACATGGACACCCAATCCTGGCAGGCTTATTAAAGATAACAGTGTGTAGTATTAACTGAATGATTACTTTTCAGTTACCTTAGTCAGTTTGCTACTGTATGCCGAACAATGACACACACACACACACACACACACACACACACACACACACACACACACACACACACACAGGCGCACATAAGCCTCACAGTGGGTTACCTACCATTTCATGTGAAAATGGGTTCCCATATTTCTATTTATTCTAGGGCTCTGGAATTGATGCGAATGTTTAGAACTCACCTTATAACTAAGCTCTATAACTTAAAATAAAATAGACATTTTCTAGAAACAGAGGCACTAGATGCTGAAAAAATGGGTTTCTGCCAATAAAGTGGGTGGGTGTCTCTCTCACACAAAACTGACTGGCATTACAGTCAAAATGGGTGTCTTCACAACAGTAGGCGTCTGTAATAAGGTCAAGTTCATGGAATACTTCTTTTTCACATTAATTTTTTTTCCCAACTTAAATGTGTATGTGTGCTTTAACATTCTTTACATTGTATGGTGCAAAATTCAATAAACACTGGCCCGAAACCTTTCGATTATGATTTTTACAGAGGAAATCTTTTAAACATTGCTGCGTTTTGTCCTTCTGAAGCAAAACAGTTTATCATGGCATTGATGTGAGAATCAACATAATGTATTCTGGAAATTAAAGGACTTTTGTTGTGTGTTTTTGGGTACTCTGGAGTTTCAGACAAACAGCAACAGAGCATTTTGAATATTAACCCTTATCATTCGGAATACACCAGTGTGTGCAACTAGTGTAACTGAAATAGTCCAAGGGTTAGTGCCAGAATAGCTTGGTGCCTCTAGGCGCCAAGCTATTGTGGCACCACCCTTGAACTAAAGCCATTGGTCTATGTCCTCATCTGTAAGTACTGTAATGTAGCTTGCATAGAATTATGGCAGTGAACAAATTAGAAGCTATTAGCCTCAGTATGACTATGATGCGGGTCAAAAAGTGTGGAAAAATATCAAAGATAGAAAAAGACCCAGACGAAGAAACGAACACTTAACTTATTCTACCCCAGCAAAATTTAAGATCCACAATCTTATGGGCGCCAAGCTATTCTGGCATCACCCTTGAACTATCGTGGTGGATCTGTGTCCTGCACTGCAACGCAGTCTTCTGAAGACGACTTCAACATTTGGGCTTAACTTATT
This sequence comes from Semisulcospira habei, assembly GCA_036245525.1. NCBI lineage: Eukaryota > Metazoa > Mollusca > Gastropoda > Semisulcospiridae > Semisulcospira > Semisulcospira habei. The sequence continues at coordinate 80,471,528 of BTPG01000007.1, read as the reverse complement.
CTACCCCAGCAAAATAAAGATCCACCATGATAGTTCAAGGGTGATGCCAGAATAGCTTGGTGCCTATGGGCGCCAAGCTATTCTGGCATCACCCTTGAACCATCATGGTGGATCTGTGTCCTGCACTGCAACGCAGTCTTCTGAAGACGACTTCAACATTTGGGGATTCCGATCTTGGGGTAGAATGAGTTAAAATGACAGAACAGAACACTGACATTAATTAATTAACTGACAACATAAGAAATCACTTGAAACTTCAGCCTTTATTTAACGTCTTTCGTCTCCAACAAACAACCAACCATTCTTTCATTTGCAGAGTTTTTAAAATGGTATGCAGTACAACCAACCATTCTTTCATTTGCAGAGTTTTTAAAATGGCATGCAGTATATTACAAAATGATCCGCCCGCCCCCGCCATTGTCAATGGTTTTCTTATCTTATTATATTGTCTTTTGTCCCCAGCCGGCTGTTTCGTTTTGCAAATCCAAAGGTTATACAGTATACAAAATGTGACCCTTTCTCACGAAACCAGTCTTAACTCGCAGCAAGCCAATCAGCACTACACGCAATAATATGTGGTGGGGGTCAATCTGGGGCATTTTCACTTTTTGGGAGAAATGTATTCTACATACACCAAAGTATCGTATGGTTAAAATCTTTATCATGAAAAATGCCATTAAATAGGTAAAAAATGATTTTAAAAGTCTGCCCTTGGCCCCAATTATGCTGCACACAGAAACTTCACAGGCTGTTTTCTCAAAATAGCCGCCGGAGGCTTTAACAATTTTAAACACTTAACAGCTTTTACAATTTTTGCACTACAGCATACAGTCATATATCACAGTAATCAGCAAACACTGTAGTTTTCATATATGTCAAAACATCCAAAATGCGAGTTCTTAAGACTGATTTTGTGAGAGAGGGTCACAAATGATCCAGGCGTCCATCAGATTAAAAAAAAAAAAAAAAAAAAAAAGCAGGCTATACATGCTGAAACCACCCCAATAATAACACTCATGTAATAAATCTGTATGAAATCGAAAATGCCGCGAGTGGCGGGGAACCTCGATTCATTTCTTTTGTAACTTTTTCAGTCTGTTGCGGACGTAATCCTTAATGTTTGTCCAGCGCCTATGTCTAAGTGCAGGTTCCTCTGCCATTACATACTGTATCTCGGCCTTTCCAGGAAGTTTGTTCATGACGAGGTGTGTCTTGAAACGAGTTTGAACAGCTTTCTCTTCAGCTTCCCCCCATGGTTTCCTTGTAAATCTAGCTTTCTTTCGAACAGGAGCTGACGCAGTACTGTCATCATCAAAACTATCTAGATTGTCATCAGGCTCTGGACTTCTTTTCTCCGTCATGCTCATCGATTCCTGTGTTGCTGACTTGCTACTTGCTTCATTCACAGGTGCTGTTCCCCCCGAGACCTCTCTGCCAGTTTCTGATGTGTCTTCATTGTCAAAGTCAATCTCTTCATCATCGCCCAGCTCAGCTCTAATGCAACTCTCAAAATCTGTCATCCCATTGTTAACTGACAGAAGAATCTTTGCCACTTTTGCCTTTTGAAGGACGTCTTGAGGTTGGCGGTAGATATGGCGATGTATCCGAATATCATGGCCAAGGAAATCTGCCAGCTGATCCTGGTCTAACTCCGAGATGGCCATTGACTGAGCCAAAGTTGCAACCTGCTTCCGCAACTGAGTAAATGTGAACATGGCTGGGTATGACACCCCTGCTTCTAGGGCATGGGCCTTCAGAACATCATGGCCTCTGTAAGGCCTCTGACCAGAAGGTGTGGCAAAGATGTACTGGGAATCAGCGAGAGCTGGCACTGATTGCCTCATTTGAAGGATTCTGTCCACAGTTGTCATCATCTTCTTCGTCAGCAAAACGGGAACACTCCTATTAAACTTGCCTCTGATTTCCACTCGCTGAAAATGATTCACCATTTTCTTCTCAACCTCTGTGAGACCTTTCAAGATATCTTGATTGGTGATCGATCCAATCTTAGCATTCTGGAAGTCTGACACCTTCATTCTCTGAACTTCTCCCCCTCGTTTTCGGTTGAAAAGTGATACAGCACAAAGAGTTGCTTTAACCACTGTCGGATAATCTTCCGAAACCATCCTTGTCTCAAGAAGCTGTTGGACCTTCCTCACATCTTCACATAATGGGATCAGCTTGGGTTTGTTCATGGTCATTTTCCCGACCGACTGGGCTGCTGTAGCGGACACACAATCATACCAGTCCCCGTTGAAGACAGAGTCAAACCGTTGCGCCTCAGAGAGCTCCTGTCGACACCTGTCGTCTGAACCCTGCCCAAGCTGTTTGGATGCCTGTGACTGTTTGATCTGTGAACACTTTTTCAAAGCATGGCCTATGCGCATTGCGAGATTGCCTTTTTTGAACTGATGTGTGTCCTCATCAAAATCTGCTAGCTCTTTTACAGCCAGGACAACATGATCAAAGCTAGCTGAATTGATCACAGCATTTAAACTTGCGATTTTCATTTCTGACCTCACTCTGATAATCTTTAATAGTCTCCCTAACTCCCGCATCCTGGAGCTGATTTGTCCAGCCGTGTGTTCTTCAATGTCCCTGCGGTCAAATAATCTCTTTCCATACTCAAGAAGCAAGGGGTCAGTTCTGATGAGACGGCTTATCTCATCATCTCTCTGGCTAGCCAAGACCTTGTGGTAGAATGAAAATTCAACGTCTAAGGGTATTGGAAGCATTAGGCGACCACGGCGCGCGGCGGTCTCCTCGCCGAGTGATCTGAAACCCTCCTGGCTTCTGACAGCAACGTTTTGAGTGTACAGAGATCAGCTTTTTTTGATAGAGCCCTTTGCAATGGCTACAGGCGAGAAGGTCGTCTACCTTACTAGTTTTGGTGCGATACTTAGGAATCAAACATCCGGATTTGTTTTCAAGAACAGCAACGTTATGCATGTAATCACCCTCATCTTGTAATCTGATCCATGCTCGACGTCTCTGCTTGGTCCCTTTTTTCATCGACAAAATTTTAGCAACGTCTGCCTCATCTGCATGGACATCTTGTAAGTGCGTGCTCATTTTCAAGACAAGCTTGCCACACAATTTGCATGCATGTTTCTTGTCCCATTTGTACTTTCCTTTCCCTCTCTGCGACACGTGCACACCTGTTTCTTCTGTAAGTGCTCTTTCCCCACTGTTTCCAGCATCATGTTCCTCCTGCCTATCCACATTCTCATTGCCACCCCCTAACGCACACTGCACCTTGCTGGTACTAGCGTCACCAACACCTGGCCACCCCGAACCTGCCACTTTGATGAAATCTAACATAGTCGATACAATACTGTCTATGTCAGAGATCCCAGCAATTGATGCCGACACACCCTCTGAATCCGGTGAGCTCGAGCCAGGAACAAACTCCTCGTCATCACTGCCCTCGTATTGCGATGCGCTGGCACTGCTCTCAGTCTCGGGTCCATCCCAGGCGCCATTTGCCAACTGGAGAAAGAAAGAAAGATTAAAACCAAAGCTGCATTGGAAACAGAAACAGCCCAATTTTGGTTTAAAGGGGCCTTGCACAAGAATAAAAAGAGTAATCCCGTGTATGACCGATTTACATATGTGTGACCTCGGTGACGAGGGCTGGCTTCTGCAGCAGTCAAAATCCACGTTTTCTGAAAATGCAAGCAGTTTTCACACATTTGTCAACCCTGCGTGACCCTTTGAGAGAGGTCACTCAAATTGGCATGTTTAAAAAGGTCTTGCCACAAAGTATCCTTGGGCCAAGCTTGAAGAATGTGGCTTGAATAGTCTCCGAGAAAATGCCACCGTTAACTCATTCTACCCCCAGACACACCACAGCAGGATAACAGGGGTGGGATTCTAGTAAGAAAGAAAACGCGGAAAATCAAACGACAGGGGGGGGGGGGGGGGGGGGGGGGGTGTTCATGTCCTTCATTTTCAGCAGCCGAAAAATCAAACGACAGGGGGAGGGGGGGGGGGGGGATAGGCGCGTGTCCACCGTTCGCCAAAGTATCCAAAAACCGACAGGGGGAGCGAGACCAAACACACCCGAAAATGGACTTTGTTATGACACTCCTGATCTGCAGTATAAAAATGGAATGTGCGTACCAGTTTATGTTCAGATGCACACTAAACGGCACTCTGTCTTGGACAATATCTATCCTTTTTCACCGCCATTTTCCACTGCGACCTAAAGCTACCGGAAGTGTCGGGCGATAGTGAACCAAACTACATACAAATCCAACCCATTTGAGATTTTTTTGCCATTTAAGAAGATTTTTTTTTTCGTCTTTTTTGTTGTTATTAGAGGCGGAAAATAAATATGCTTCAACGGAATTGTGAAAGAATTTCCGCGTAAATCCGCGGAAACGCGGAAGAATCCCACCCCTGGGATAAGGATCGACCATGATAGTTCAAAGGTGATGCCAGAACAGCTTGGCGCCTACAGGCGCCAAGCTATTCTGGCATCACCCTTGAACTATCATGGTCGATCTGTGTCCTGCGCTGCAATGCGGTCTTGAGAGGACAGGGGCAAAATTTAAGGATTTTGGTGTTGGGGTAGAATGAGTTAAAGTTTACCATGGACGACGGACGGACGACCAGTGGCCCAGAACATAAACTCACTTTTGCTTCGCACGCACGCCAGCCAATAGAATCACTTTACTTACCAGTTTGTAATTGGGAGCATTCCGCTGCCGTCCATGCACCCTCCTACCAGACGCACCCTCTGTGGCAGAGGCTGGGGGGGCCATGATTCTGCAGCATAGATCCCGATGGGTTTGGACATCCTGCTGCCATCCGGCGCTGGGTGTGTGCCAGAAAGTCCTGAGCCGGTGTGACCAAAACGGTGTTGCTGAGAACATGTCCAATACAACCATGTAAACCAACTGACATTTTGAATCAGATTGATTGTACATTGCTTAACGTCCCGACAGCCACTAGGCTTTCTCAGGACGTGCCTGCACTGCTTGTGAAAAAAAAAAACTAAACAAAACATTGCCATGTATGTCGCCTGCCGGTCAAATACGTTAACTCATTCTACCCCAACACCAAAATCCTTAAATTTTGCCCCTGTCGTCTCAAGACTGCATTGCAGTGCAGGGCACAGATCGACCATGATAGTTCAAGGGAGATGCCAGAATAGCTTGGCGCCCGTAGGCGCCAAGCTATTCTGGCATCACCCTTGAACTATCATGGTGGATCCTTATCCTGCCGTGGTGTGTCTGGGGTAGAATGAGTTAAATAAACCTAACACATGGGGCCAAGACATAAAGCTAAGACCATTTAGCAACACACATCCAATATCAAGAGCTACAGGCAGTGCAGACAGTAGGGAGAGTTTTAAAAAGGCAAATACAGGTGAATGGACAAAGGGTAGACAGAAACACATGCATGCCCCAGAATAGAGAGAAAAACCCACCCTGTGGGGCTGACCAGGGTAACCCTGAGAACTAAAAACTGGCAATACAGTAAAAAGCGACACTTCAGTTGCACATTCCTAAAGACCTGTTTGTGGACGTTCGTTCTTCGAATCGCGAGGCAGTTTTGCGAACGAGGATTGAAATCTGGCGCCATTTTTGTTTTTTTTTTAAAAAAAGTCAACTGATACTGTGCATGCATGTGGCAAGTTAACACGTCAGAAAGAAAGAAGGAACAAAATCGCGTGGCAGATTGACCTTGTAATGGGGTTATTGAACGAATTCCTTTCATTGAAGAAGAAAGCTTTTGTTAAAATCGTGGGGTTCTATTATCAAGACAAGACTCAACGGTCAGAGCGGCCGAGAGGCCGAAGACACGTTTGAAGCAGACGCCTTATTTTTCTGGGCCAAACGGGTATCGGGGATTGGAGGCATCTCTCAGTTAAATAACTGCACTGAACAAGTACATTTGGGCGTGCTCTTAACTAAGAAATATTGCATAAAGTACCTCTGCAAACGCGAAAGAATGGCCGGTGTGTCCGTTGGAGACGAAAGACGTTTAAGCAAGGGAAACAACTCCGTTCATCGGTGTTGGACCAATCAAATTGATCTGAAAACACTCCGGCCGCTTCCGTGTCCACACACAGGCCCAGGGCATCCCTGAAACACAACGATGAAGTAAATCTGTTAAAATGGGGACATCGTATTTTGATATTTTTTTCTGACTTTTGAATGAAAGATAATACAGAAACAACCCTCAGAAAAAATGGGTGTCTGATCTGGCCACCCAGAATTTCACACACACCCAGATTGCATAAGGATGGTAAAGAAAGAAACCCATTTTAGTCATTTGGTGTACGCACACACACACACACACACACACACACACACACACACACACACACACACACACACACACACAAACACCCTAGCTTATATGCTATAAACAGAGAGAGAGAGAGAGAGAGAGTTGTAGGGGTTGAGGGAAGAACTAAAATTGTCAAACTTTTCGATCAAAACACCAAAGTGGCTGTCTTCATACTGGATGGCTAGCGCTTAGTTTAGGCCGGAATACATAATCTTCGGATATAACAAATCGCCAGCGACCCAACGCCCGTGTTGTTATTCCGAAGTTTGTTATAAGCAAAGTAATTTACAGTACCTAGAGTGTTGTCGGGACGGCCTCTGAAAAAGTGTGGTTATAGTATCCGACTTATTTTATCCGACCTTGTTCAGTATAAGCGAAGTAGACTGTATGGCGTATGTTCATTAAATCCGCTAAGGCAGTGCTTGTCAAGTGCAGACAATGTTTACGTAGCATTGTCACCTCTAATCATCATCCAATTTTGTTGTAAATGACCTCTTTACCGGGTATAGCGGTGTCCGACAAGGCCTGTTATTGTGCGGGGGGGAGGGAGGGAGGGGGGAACTAGAGAATATATATAGGAGAATACAACGACACCCATTTAAGAAACAATTAATTTATTTGATCCTTTCCGTAAATAAACAAACACACTTGACCAAATACATTTAAGAGCATTATCTGCCCAGTCAGGTCCCCCAACCCCTTGGAAACAAAAGGCTAGTTAAAATATCTTCCCGAGAAATAGTGACTACCGTACACGCCACCCACCACTCAATGCTGTCAGAGTTGGCCTTCCTGAGAATACTTCCTGTTCATGGTAAACAATAGTCCTCTATGCCCAAATAGTGTGTGTGTGTGTCTCTCTCTCTCTCTCTCTCTCTCTCTCTCTCTCTCTCTCTGCACACACAAAACAAATTAGCATTCGGCCCCAATTATGCTGCACACAGAAACTTCCCAGGCTGTTTTCTCAAAATGGCCACCGGAGGCTTTAACCAGACAAGCTTTTCGTAGTCATTATTATAAGGCTTGCGGTGTGAGTGGTTAGTTTGAAACCCCTTTTATAACCAGAAAGGCAAGCATAGTGTTTTTGTACAAACAGATTATATTGTGTTTTTAAAATGGACTTAATGACGCATGACCCACATTGCGGCTTATTTGCCGGTGCCACGGGCTGTGGAAAAACTCAATTTGTTCTTAATCTCTTACAAACAAGATACATCTATCATTTCGAAAACATTGTCATATTTTGTCCTACAATCAAACACAACAAAGCTTATCACAACCGTTTATTCATTTGGACTGACAGCAACATATACTTAGTCGACCCTGAGAAAAAACTGAATGACTACCTACAATATTTTTACAAGCAATTTGAAGGACAGTCAACGTTGTTTATTGTTGATGACTCTTCTGCAGAAAAAGACATTGTCAAGAAGAGAAACACTCTAGCAGAACTTGCCTTCAGTGGCAGACATGCAAACATAAGTGTATGGATTCTCACTCAGAAATATAATGCTGTACTAAAAGATTTTCGAGGGGGTGTAGGGGGGTGTAGGGGGGCTCTGGATAGAGGTAGCACCTTTGCTGTTCGGCAGCTGCGTCCTACATAGGACGGACGGGCATCACTGGTCCTCATCCATCTCCTTAATCTCTCTCGTGTTGGCTCCAAGCGCCACACCCTGGCAAACCACCTCAGCTGGTGGGCTAAACCACTTGAGGGGGTGGTGTTCACATTGCACCACTAGGCGGATGAGCTGTTTCTGACAGCCAACGGCTAGAGGACGGAGGAGATCAGGTTGGATCCAACGGCCAAATGTGGGGGAGTAAACCCTTCAAATCAGGAGTGGAGCCCCGAAGGCAGACAGTTGCCTGTATTCACGCACTGTTCTGGCAGCTCCTGCAGCCAAACTGGTGCCAAACGTACTGCTTTGCATTCCTTTGGATACATCAGCGAGGCCGAGAGGGGGATCTTGACGACTGGGCACCCCATGATCTCCATACACTTTGCCCAGGCTTGCGCCCTGGAGAGGTCACTCCAGTGACTGACCCAGCAAGCGCATATACTCCATTGTCTTCCGAGACAGGATGCCAAACCAAAAGATTTTCGAGAACAGTTAAAGTTTATCTGTTTGTTTTACTGTAAGGATCGTGACAGCTTCGAAGACTGTCTCAGAGAAAACGATGTAATTCCCAATAAACATGAACGAGACTGTGTAAAAAATAAACTGAAATCAACTAAGCACCTAAAGCTCATTTTAAAGACAGATCAGCCCACAGGGTATGGGTTAATAAATTAATTTATCTTTTTGGTTTGTCTATAAAAAATGACAGACAGACAAGAAAATCAAAATTGGCCTATTGGTAAATACATAGATATTACATCGAGTTTCAGGGGTTTTATGCTTATTAGTGACTTAAAAACACAAGTTAGACACCCTTTTTCAACACTTCCAACACCAATGAAAATATATATGACATATAGTTTTTATCTTGGATATTCTAATAATTTTCCATGTTATAATAATAGGACAAAAGATTTTTTAGTTTATGATGCTAAATCTGACTGGTTTAAGATTATGTGTTTATTCATATACAATCAAATAAAAAAAGAAAATAAAAATGTTAAATTTATTACTGTTAATAAAACAATATTACACATGCAAAAGATTGAACATGATACAACAGAAGACATATCTATGAAGTGGCTTATTAGTTGGTAATTAATTTTGTCTATTATATAGGTTTTAGTCAATAAAGTGCCATTTTACACTATATAATTTTCTATTTATTTTTTTTGTCGGACAAATAAAAAGGATGGACAACCGTCAAAGATTAAGAAACGTGTTTCACACAACTGACTTACCTATATATAATATTTACAATGTCTATGAATCAATAGAAAGATCTTTTTTAGTCATACAAAATAACCTTCTTTCTGATAGTGTAAAGATTCAGATTGTTGCAAAAATAGAATTTGTCAGAGATGTTGGTGAAGTTATTGTAACGTATATCTCGACAAGGCAGCACACAGTTAATTCGAGAAGAGAACTAGAGAAAGTGTTTAGAGAAAGATTGTTACCAGACTTCCATGAAGCAATTGACAGAGCAGAAATGCAAGGGTCTGGCTGGCATGAAGGCCTTGTACATGAACTACAACTAAAGCAGTCAAGATATCATCCTATTTTAGGCAAATCATGGATACCACTACCAAAAGAGGTTGTAGACAAAAAGGGTGTGGTCAATATTCAGAACAATGATAATTTCTGTTTTATGTGGTGTGTGCTTGCCAAACTGCATTTTGTAAAAACAAAACCTGAACGTGTATCTAACTATACCAATTTTATAAATGAACTCAACTTCAGTGGCATTGAGTTCCCTGTTAAAATAGAGGACATAGACTTGTTTGAAAAACTAAATCCTGGTATATCCGTGAATGTGTTTGTATGGGATAATGAATCTGAGAATAAGTTACAGCCAATTAGAGTATCTCCAATTGCCCCAACCTATGGGCAGCCAGAAGATAAACATGTTGATATGTTACTAATAAGCTCTGGTGATAACTTTCACTACACAATTATTAGGAGTATGTCACGACTAATTCATAATCATGTATCAAAACACAATGGCAAACAGGAAATATGTAAAAGATGCTTACAAAGGTTCTCCTGTATAAAAGTGGCACATAAGCATACCCAGCACTGTAGGTCGGCTGATGACATTCAAACAATACTTAGGTATCCAGATCCTGGCAGCAAGGTTTATTTCAAGAACTATGTTAATCAACAAAAGCTGCCATTTGTAGTATACGCAGATTTTGAATCACTCGTTGTTCCATATGAGGGTCCAGTTCCAGAGTCATTACCAAAGACTATAAAATTGAGTGACCAAGTGGTGTGTTCTTTTGGATACATTATTGTTAGGTCAGACGGTCTTCATTCAGAGCCTGTTATCTACAGAGGTGAAAATGCAGCATGTCTGTTTTTAACAGAAATGAGACATCTGTATAGTCAGGTAGTACAGTATCTCACAACATGTCAGATGCCTTTAGTGATGACAGAAGAAGACAAACTAAAATTTGATACAGCTGAGACGTGTTGGATTTGTGAACAGCCTCTGGGGGGTGATAAAGTTCGTGACCATGATCACATAACTGGATGTTACAGAGGTGCTGCACATAGCAATTGTAACTTGTTATTAAAAATAGATCCTAAGACATACAAGTTACCAATCTTTTTCCACAATCTGAAGGGATATGATTCACACATTATCATGCAGGCTGTGGATGAGTCTTACAGAAACATAAGTTGTATTGCTCAGACAACTGAGAAATACTTGACTTTTAGGTTAGACAAATTATCATTTTATGACTCTATGCAACATCTGTCTTTAGGGTTGGCTAGTCTAGCAGAAGGACTGACTGAGTATCCAATAACAAGTAAATATTTTGAGCCAGACTTGATTAAAAAAGGTGTTTATCCATATGAGTACATCAGTGACTGGGTAGTGTTTGAAGAAAGGAGACTGCCTCCAAAAGAGAAATTTTATTCTACACTAACTGGCAAAGGTATTTCTGACTCTGATTACCAGCACGCACTTGATGCATGGGGTAAACTAGGATGTCAGACAATTGGTGACTACCATGACCAGTACTTGAAAGCTGACGTTTGCTTGCTAGCAGACGTATTCGAAAGTTATCGTGAAAAGGGTTTGTTACACTACAGTCTTGACCCTGCTTGTTACATCACTAGTCCTGGCATGACATGGGATGCATTTTTGAAATCCAGTAAGATATTTATAGACCTGTTGTCTGATCGTACGATGGGTGAAATGGTGGAACGTGGATTGAGGGGAGGGATTAGTTTAGCAGCAAATAATTATGCCAAGGCAAATAATAAATATCTTGACGACTTTGACCCCTCAATGTCAAGGTCATTTATTACGTACGTGGACGCTAACAATTTGTACGGATTCGCGATGTGTGAATTATTACCATTAAAAAACTTTTGTTTGTATGATTTGTCACAGTATGGCATAAAAAAATTAACAAAATATATTATGGCTCGAGGTCAAAATGATGAAAAGGGTTGGATCTTTGAAGTAGACCTGGAGTACCCACACCATCTACATGATTACCACAATGATTATCCATTAGCAGTTGAGAAAATGAGTATGACAGGGAAAAAAGAAGACACCAAACTAGTGCCAAATTTAAATGATAAATTCAATTACGTGTGTCACTATCGCTTGTTACAGTTTTACATCAGACATGGGTTAGTACTAAAGAAAGTTCACAGAGGTATTCAATTTGATCAGAGTGCTTTCATGAAAGATTACATAATGAAGAACACCACATTGCGTGCCAGAGACGGCAACACTGCATTTGACAAAGACTTCTTTAAGCTTATGAACAATGCCTGTTTTGGTAAGACGATGGAAAATCCTCATCACCGCAAAGATGTGAGACTGGTCACAACTGAATCAGGTGCAATTAAACTTACAGGTAAGCCACAGTACACAGGGTACAAAGAGTTTCATTCATCATTGTATGCAGTGTCACTCAAAAAAAAGATTGTTAAACTAGACAAGCCAGTATTCATTGGTATGGCAATTCTTGAATTGTCAAAACTGTTGATGCTTGAATTTTATTATGATTACTTCAAACCAAAGTATCCTGACTGTCGTCTGCTATACACTGACACTGACTCTATGATCATAGACGTGCCTACTGAAGACTTTTATGAAGACATGAAAACAGAGTTACACATGTATGACACGTCTGACTATCCTAAAGATCATCCACTGTACAGCACACAAAACAAGAAAGTACCTGGTAAGTTTAAGGATGAACTAAATGGTGTGCCAATAGTTGAGTATGTTGGACTGAGATCAAAAAAGTATTCTATACTGCATCAAAAGGGAAGTCAATCCAAAGCCAAAGGTATCAAAAAAACAGCGATAAAAAATAAAGACATTCGACATGAACATTATAAGCAAGTATTAGATGGAGAACTGATGCCTGATTATCCAAACAAGTCACTGAGATCAAATAGACACAATATTGAAATGATCCAAACACATAAGAAGTCACTTGCAGTTGGGGACACAAAACGCGTGTTTCACACTAAGGAAAAGGCTTATGCACCTGGACATTACAGGCTCAAGTTATCTGAAGAAATAGCTGATGAACTGGTTGATGAACTAATCAATGAGTTAGTTGATGAAATGATTAAAAATGCGTAACGGTGTCTGGGGGAATAATCTGTAATTCTTCTCTGACAAATGCCCTCTGAGGCGCAGGCTCATACAGATAATATATTGTTGCGTCTGGACCAGGGATTATTTTTTTTATATTATGAACAGATGTTGACCAGATGGGGTCTGTCGCCCTGCGTCTTATGTCATTTTCAGCTTCCCCTGGTTGATATAAATATCTCACCTGTTTGGTAAATAAACTTGTGTCTGGAGGTGGGGTTGGCCCTTTTTTTGGCTCTGCAATTGTTTTCAATTTAATAGCATCAGCAGGCTTAGGGTGTCCTTCATTATTCATTGCTTTTATCACATGTGGTAATCTCTTTACCCACTCAGTGTTACGGGTGTCATGCATGAGTTCCTTAGAATACTGGTAACTGAAAAGTCTCTCTGACAACTGTTTATTGAAATTTTCTACAATTGCCTGTGATCTGTGTACACCTGGAATACCGCGTCTGACCAGTACGCCATGCTTAGCAAATAACTGATTAACAGCACCTTTGAATTCTGATCCATCATCAACCTGCACTAGTCTGGGGTATCTTAAAGGGCCTCGACCATATATTTTTGTTAAAGAAGTAGCAACTGTACTGGCAGTTTTGTCAGATATGGGTTCAGCGTCTTTGTACCTTGAAGCTATGTCTACGACAGTTAATGCATACTTGTATCGTTTCTTTCTTATTGTGTCATGTGGTAAGAACAAAAGGTCCATTTGGTGTGTGTCATTAGGTGTTGTGTTTTCAAAATGAGGCCTTGTTATTTTTCTTGGAGCAGGTAGATATATCTGCCAAATTGCCTGTCTCTGTAACCATTGCTTGACTTGATTGAGTGTTATATCTCCGCCCACAGCGGCATGTAATTTTTCAATAGCTGTTGCTCCTTTCCAATAGCCTGATGGAGAGTAATATATTTTTGATAGTTTATTTTCGGCTGCCATTTTTTCTAGCAATGAAAACTCCTGTAAAATAAACAAATGTCATTCCCACTAGAACAAAGATTATCTCCCCGTTTCTTTGTTGTGTGCTTGGTTTGTAATAGTCACTTAGTTTTGGTTTATGGATAGACATGTCTTCACCTGTGACAAGAAAATATTCCCTGATTGCTTCGTCTGTATTTGAAAACGTATGCTGTGCGTGACCTTCAAGCCTGAGTTTTTCATTGATGAAATCAAGTTTCTCAATTCTATTCTTTTCATAATCTTGCTGGGCTTGAGCAAGTTTTTCAGATGCTTCATTATGACGTTTTAATTCTTCTGCAGATTCTTCTCTACCCATTTTTGAAAAGAGATAATTAGAGCCACTGAATGCCAATGCGTTAACCATCGCTCCACCAATCATAATAGCTATCGTCGCCATATTATTTTTATTTACATAGAAACATTTTCGGGAATAATTCCCTGCTTGACAAGAAAGTCTTTTGTCGCAATCGACGCTGTAACAACTACAATTAGCTTAGTGCTGTCTTCGAAATCGAGTCTACTGAGGTCTGCTGATTTCATTTTGAGTAGACTTTTTCCCAGCATAGAATAAGCTACTGCTAATCCGCTGATTACGGCAGAGTGATACACAAGGTTCATTAAATTTTTTGAGTCGTTCATTTCTTAGGCAAGAAAAATTAAAATAATATTTTTATTTACTGCATAAAAAATGGGTCAACGGCTTTGGGTGTTACTGGTAATGTGGCGACTTCTGGTTTTGTTTTTGGAGTGTCTGATTTTTTGGTCACTGTACGAGTCTGTGGTTTGTATTTTTTGTATAATTGATAACCTACGTAACCAAATCCGACAACAAATCCGGCAACTACATATTTTGTTGTTTGAGGTTCGGGGTCAGGGTCAGACTTAGTTGTTTGTCTCTCACTTTCATGAAGGTGTGACGGTACTGACACAGGTCCTGACGATCCTGACGGTGGATCAGTTACATGAGTCTTTTCTGTTTGTGCCTTAAGCTGTAATTTTTTTTGCCTATTATATTCAGCTAATCTTTTTCCAGCCTCAACCCTGCCTGGACTTTTAGTCTTCGTCACAGTTTGAACCTGTGTCAAAACAGGGTTCAGTTGTGGAGTCGCCTGGGTTTCGTCCATTTTCTTCTGCAGTAAAATTTATTTTTGAAAAATCAATATGGCTACCAGTAACTAGTAATGTTACCACAGGTGCAAGGTAATTTCCAAACTTGTAAAACATGACACATGCTAATTTGCCAATTGAACTTGAAACAATAGGATTGCTTTCAAGGTCGTGTGATAGACTGTCAGTGTCTACAGGTAGGAAATGACTTACAGCTTTTGTATATAGGAATATTATAGACCTGCTTAAATCACGTGTCATTAGTGAGGCAATGTGGTTTTCATATTTAGAATGAAGCTTGATTAGCTCGTCAGCGGTGAGAGATTCAATATCCTCTGTCATGTATTGTTTTCCGAGATAAGTCTTTGATTTGCCTGAGACAATCACAGACAAAAGACGCTGTTTTTTCGAGTCTAAGTCTTTGTTTTCTACAGCATTAATATCGTTTAGAAGAAGTAATTCGTCTTGATTCATTTTTATAATGAAAAATAAATTTAAAAAAAAAACTTTGCTTGGACCTGTGAATAACTTATGATCTTACTTGATAACTAATTTCAAAGTTACCTACAACTTACAAGTAACTTTGACGTTAGTTATCATAAGTTCTTAACCCAAGTCATAAGACACTCGGACAGATTTCTCAAGTTAGAAGGACAACAAGAAAACTTTTTTTTAGTAATAATCTGGTGGTGGAGCTGATGGCGTCAAATGAGCAGGCATGACATCTCTTTGCGAAGTGTATGACAAAAATAATGGATTACCAAAACCTATCGTTACTTGCTTGTAAGTTCTCGAACTTTTTTCATAGTTTCTTCTACGCCTATCTTTTTTCCTTGTTCTAAAAAAGATTTCTTTAGCTCTTCAACATTTACAGCCTGACTACGCATCTTATTCTGTATTTCAGATTTTTGTTGTTTATAGTTAGCCAAATCATCCTGGACTCTCTTAAATTCATTATCATCAATTTCATTATCATTTAAAGCCTTACTAATAATAAGTTTCATACTCGTCAGCTTAGCTGCTGCGAGCGTACTTAATGCTTCATGCTTCTGCAACTTAGTATAAAATTTTTTGTTAAGGGCTTCCATACCAAAGCATGCCAGGCTTGTGGCAAGGCCAACAGCTTCAACAGCAATTCCTACGACACTTCCCACCCCCGTTGCAAACAGAGTTATACCTCCTACAGATAATCCGGCCGAAACCACCCCCATGGCCATTGATGTGTTGTGTACAGAATTGAAAACCGTATTGTAACGGCGTTTACACCTCGAGTATTTTGCTTGTTCTTCTTCCAAATACTTCAACGCTTCTGTAATATTCATTAAACGGAATGAATCTGCCTTTAATGTTTTATCACGCTCAATAGGCTCAAGCTGCTCAGGTGGTATTTGTGGATACAAGTTCACCATTTTTTATGACAAATATTTTTTTAATCAGCAATTACATTTTGCAACTCTTCAAAAGTATACAATTTGCTGGCATAATAAAATGCAACAAGATCAATGTGTTCAAGGTTTATGTAAGTTAGACGAACAAAAGTTGTTTTATCAACCACCACCTTGACAGCTGGAATACTGCTCGAAACATTAATAACATCATTATTTTTTGTAATAGCAATAAAGACCTTTGATGATTCTGTTACTGTTTCATTCCATGTAAGTTTAATTCCTTGTGCAATTTGAGCCTCTTTAGCAGAAGCAACAGATTTCATGATAATTTCAAATACTATTGTCACTTCTCTAGCCACGACTAAGCTTGCTGGCATAAACACAACAGAAGTATCTGATCTACCCTTTCTAGTTGTAAGAAGATATCTCCGTCTCTCATAATTTTCAACTTTCAGTTTTTCTCTGCTATTGTTGTCTAAAGCAAAACTTGGAACAAGGCTTACAATAAGCGGCCCAGAATTAACAACCTTCCTAAACACTAAGGCGCCTTCATCATCAGTGTATACATAAGGACTAATAAATTCAATCTTTATGTCCCAGTCAATTGTGGGTGGTGGTGCCGGTACAGGTGAAACAACCCACTTACTACCCACATGTATTAAGTTGTAAGGCGCATTATTTACAGGTGGAGTAGGTACAGTAACATCACGAAGCTGACCAAGTTTAGGAATCTGTTTTTCACCGTCTTTTATGTCAACAATTACTTTCCTCTTGTACATGCCATTTGAATCAAGTTCAAAACCATATATTTCTCCAATTTCCCCTTCCTTCTCAAAATCCTGTACATCAAATCTTTCAACTCTGTTACTGGACATGCAACTGGTATGATTCTCGGCTTTGGACCAAGACCACTCATTTTTATAAACAAAAATAAAATTATTTAATTTCCAACACAACACTAAAATCATGCATAAGAACTGGTTTGTCATCCTGATTAGTTACAGATATACTCAGTGACTCAAAGAAACTAGAACCTAATTTCTTAAACTGCAAATTAGGAAATCTAACAACTACACTTTCACAATATGGAGCAGTTCCAGTAGGTAAGCATCTCAACAAAGTTGAAGGCTTTCCATTGTGTACATTCTCAGTTGTGTTCAGTTCTTTGAAATGAACATTTAGCACTGTGTGTACTGACAAATGAACAGGATATCTGCCAGTTATTCTTGGTTTTTTTGGTGATAGTAGACTACCAACTGATTGTGACCAATCTTCATCTAGATGTGTTATTGTTTTAAAAAATCCAAGTAATAATAAAAGACTAATTGATAAAGAAAACTGACCACTTTTCGGAAAATCAATTGTAACAAGTAAATTAGCTGGGTTTAAAGTTGCTTTAATTTTAAATTCATTTTGAAGCCATTCAGCTAAAGTACAAAAGTAATAATATCCGGCTCGTAAAGTATCACCCTTTTCTAAACCATCGAGAGTTCCACTTACAGAATAATTTTCATCATCCGTTACATTAAACCACTTTACTGTGTAGAACATTTCATGGATAGCTACAGCCTTGCTACCATCACGATTATCGATTCCATTAGTTAGCCACACTGGTTTGCTCGTGTCAATATTTGTTAAGGTAATAAACATTTTTATTATCACATAAAAAAAGGATGGAATTTAAATCACCAACCATTACCACTACAAACGCATTTCAATTTAACGTGGATGCCAAGTATAATGTCGCCCCTACTTATGAACAGAAAATAATTCAACTAAATCAACTCGACATAGCTGTAAGCGAACAAGATTTATTTCAAGTCAAAGTACCCAACCCTTTTGATCATTACCTAAACCCTCCAATAACAGACGATGCTACTGCAAGAAAGTGGTCTTCAAGCCCACTACAGATGTTTCAAAACCAACTCAACTTTGCTATACTGTGTTCTACTACAGGCTGTGGTGTTTCATTTACAGATCACTTGAATCACTCAAACAAACTGATTAGGTCTGTGTATCATTTCCACACGTATTACCAGCTTAGACGTATTCTGTCAGAACTGCATACACCATTACCAACTGAATCCAGTTTTAATCAGTTTAATAATCCCATGGATATGAAAGCATTTGAACGCATCTGTAATGAGTTTAACATAAGCCCCCGGTATAACTTCACACAAAAACTTGATGATCACCACGGCAGGGGTACACTGTATTATGCTATGAGTCACAGACAATACCCTCAAGATTATTACCCTGGTTACACTTCATTCTCATCAAAATCTGAAGTGTGGTTAGGCTCAATTGAGCAGAAGCAGACTAATGCCTGGACTACATTTATTTTAGACAGGAGTGACGGGTTTACTCAAGCAGGAGTCGAACGCATCAATGAGTCTATCAGAACATATGTCTGGTGTATACTAGGTGCACAATCATTAACAAAATCGAATATTTTGAATGGAAGTGGTAAATTTGAAGCACAAAAACAGTTTCTTGCAAATCTTGAAGATTCAATTAACTCAACAGTTGATCTCCCATCAAGCATACAGCGTTACCAAGACGTTTTAAGATATGCTAGATCAAAAGTTGACTTTGTAGTTGGTATTGGGTTATACATGTTGCCATCAGACCTTCAACTTCAAATGGGGACAATAACAAATTATAATAATGAAATAGTTGTTGCAGGTGTTGGTCAGAAATTAGGACTCAATCAATCTGTAAACTTGGGGGTCACAACCACACATGTACAGACATTAAAACCATTAATGACACCAGCACCAGTAACGTCATCACCCGTACAGACAATAACAACCCCGGTCCCAACACCAACACCAACACCAATCCTTGACACACATGAGTCAGAGAGAACAGCATTGGTAATAGGTCTCACTGGATTAGGGGTATTACTTCTTTACCTGTTTCATTAAATAACCCACTATTAACCCTCCTACTGTCACCAAAAAGACCCACACATGTTCTGCCATAAACCCTACTGCCTTCACTGCAGTACTAATCAACCAACTGACAACCGTGCCTATAATGCCAGGCAACGCGTCTACTGCTTTCAGAGCCAATTTCTTAAGCAAGTCTGATATGTGAGACAGTTGTTTCTTTAACCACGACTGTAAGTCTTTTGGATCTGTGGGGACTGGGGTTGGTGGTGCTGGAGGTGGAGAACCACCCCCGGAGACAGCCAACACAACTGTACTGATAATAAACCCCAGAGCTGTAATTAAACTGGCAATTGTGATACCCTGTTCTCTGAAAAGTGTTTTTAGTCTCTCAGCCAGAGTAGTGTCTTCGTGAAGTATTTTTTGAATAGTTTCTCTAATCCTGTTGACCTGTGATTTCAGTTTTTGTCTTCCAATACTAATCGTTTCTAACCTTCCTGATCTTTCTATCTGCAAATCATTTAATCTGTGTTGGATTCTTTCTTTCATTTCTGTGTCAAGATTCCCATTGTCTGCGGTAGCCAGTTTCTCTTTTTCACGTTCTATGTGTTTATCAAGCTCTCCCAGTTTGGCAAGATTATTAACCATCTCACCTCTTATTGTCTGCAGTGATTTATCTAACCCTATAATCTCCCGCATTGACAAAGGTGGATCTTCTATTGTTTTCAAAGCGTCATTTATTTGTCCTTCAGTAAATGAGGTTTCTTGTATCACTGTGTTTGCTATTTCTGGTAGGCTTGTTACTGGTGCCATTTCAATTTCTTGCCCTGTTGGTAACTTTGTTTGCGTGTCTTGAAGCACACTAACCAGTCTTGGCGTGACAGGAGACCCACCAATACCAAGTTGACGCAAGGCACTAACACCACCTTCATTTTTTATTGTACTTAAAGCCCTAAACCTACTAGGGTCTTTTTTGTTAGTCAATAGTACTTTTCCTTTGTCAACAGTATTTAAATATAAATGACCCTTGCCATCAAGTTCAAACTGGTTAGGGTCTATGTTGTCTGGGCGGCCACCAACATGATCATAAAATGAGTTCACTTTGGTTTCTAAAAGTTCGTGACGTAAACTGTAAATATTTCTTGTACCAGTCATATCTGCCATATCTGTCATATCTGTTGTATTACCAAAATCATACGTGTCATCCATTTCAAAATCTTCATGATTAAATCCTCCCGCGGCCATTGTTTTTATTAATTTAATTTTTTTTTATTGTGCATAATAAAAATGACACAGTCCTACGGATCAAAGTTAGACCCACACAGAAAACTACGTGAACCTTTCGGTGTTAAAGCAGTTAGACAATCAATTGTCATCACAAACAATCCTAGTACTATAGACCAAAACCAGACTCTTACTGTCAAGTTTCCAAACCTAGGCCCCAGTGACGTTATTGTTCCTGGTACTGCTCGTCTTGCTTTTAATATTGAACTTTCATCGGACGCAGATGACAAAAGAACACTAGTTAACAATCTAGGTAGAGCAATTATTAAGAATATTAAAGTTAAACTTGAAGGACAGGAAGTGTTTAGTCTTGACGATGCTGATGTGTTCTACTGCTACACGGATTTGTGGCTTACACAACCAGAACGAGAGGATCGTATTTATCAAGGCATACAGTCAGATAGCATTATGAAAATTCGAATAAATGCATCAGACAAAACAACCACAGAAGCAAAGGACGTTATTGTGGCCGAAACATATGGAAATAGGTTTTGCATTCCACTCGAATTTGAAATCCTAACAGGACATTCGCCTTATTACCAAGGGGCACTAAATGACCGCCTGAGTTTTGAACTAACCTTCAATGATTACTCCAAAGTTATCAAATCAACGGATCTCAATGCATCATATAAGATCTCTAACATTTCCTTGGAATATGAGATTGTCACGCATACTGAACTAGCCAGACTCATACAAAATCAGTACCAGTCAAGACTTCCGATTTATTATGACAGAGTGATTAGACATAGTTTATTACCCAAAGACAAGAGCGACCAGATTTGGAATATAAACCTAAACACGCCTGCTAGGTCACTGAAAGGCATTCTTATGTTATTTGTTGAACCAAAAAGTCCTTACCAAGGAGATTCAGAAAAATTTTATAATCCGAAAATTACACATTTATCCTGCACAATCGAAGGCCGACCTAATCAAATTTTTGCGTCTGGAATGATGGGATATCAGCACTATGATGAGATCACAAAGTATTTTGCTGGGGGAAGACTTAGAGAAAAATCAGCAAATATTGCGTGCAAAGATCTGCATCTGTATGACGTAAGAATCGGTGAATACCTGACAGACAAGTACGCACTGTGGCTAGATCTGCGTTCTACGGACGATCATTTCCTTCATGGTTCTGGCCGTATTATCGAAAACGGTAGTGACGGAATCTCAATTCAAATACAGAAAAAAACTGAAAAATCTGAAGCAATCAATATATATTTGTATCTGATTTATGATGCGCAACTTAACATTTCTGAGTGCAGGCTAAGTAGTCACATATATTAAAAGTATTCACTTAGCTTTTAAGTTGTTTTGGTTTTAATCCTTCACAGCCCATTTTGAATACCAAAATCACTATAAAATCCGAACGTATTAGTAGGCACGTCACGCTTGTGCTGAAACACGGACTAAACTGAAAATAAAAGGCGTCGTTTCACTGAGGTAACAGTTTCACTTTTCAGTCATGTTTTGACGGCTGCTCAGCCTACTTACATAAACGTAGAGTTTGTCTGGGTTCTCGGGTACGTGTTATTTTCGGCACCTGACATCTTCCAAATTATTTTTAAAACAGTTCACACATCATTGAATTACGGAAACTAAACTGAAACTGACCAGTCTTCAGTCATTAAGGTGCGGAGGCCTACCCGGCGTGGCTCTCTAGCCTCCCGGCCTACGTCACTTCCGCAGTCGCCCCCCCCCCCCCCCCCCCGCATTTCAAGTCAGGAGGGGATGAACCACAATCCATAAAGTATTTTCTATATGAGAGTCATATCCCACAAAGTCCCTTTTATATGCGAGCCGGTCCTCGCTGTCAGTCTCTACCTGTTGTCTTTGACCTGATTCTGATGTTGAAATACAGAAAAAGCCGCTTCGCAGACAATGCGTCAGTGAACATACGCATCGTTGGTTTGAAAAACGTTATTTGTCATGATGCTCTTAGTTTTTACGTAATTTTAGATTTTAAGTGATAAGAGTCTCACGTTACCTTCTAGACGTGAGAAAAATAGTGACAAAACAAACATTTTATGGTACAATTTCAGTCTTGCTATATATAATTTGTGTGAGATGTGAGGCTGACTTTACCTTTTAGATACATGATATTCTACTGCCCACACGCAAGCTCTTATGACAGCGGGTCGATGCCGTACGCGCGCGCGCGCGCGCGCGCGTGTGTATGTATGTGTGTGTGAGAGAGAAAGAGAGAGAGAACGTCATATCTAGAGTATTCGTCGATGTCAGCATGGTGACGAAGTCGCTGCTTTTACTTCACCGTCACTGTCTGATTTTCTCTCCAGAAGTGGGAAGTTTTTTACTTTTTACTTTTTTTCCCTGCATAGAATTGATTTTTACTTAAAAAATTCAAAAGATAAAAAAGATGGCTAACAAACTCATCCAATATCTTTATTCAAACTAGCTATACCCGAAATTTCAAGTGAATATGACAAAAATTACGGACTCTAATGTGGGACAACCGACTTCCTATAAAAGGTCTTTTAACCTTTCAATGAGACACCCAATTTTAATACGCTCGGAGGCTCTCCTACCTACGAAAAATGATATAGACACTGACTGTGTTAATATCTTCACCGTTGTAAAATAAAGATTCATTGATTCATTGATTCCTAGGCACCCCTTGAACGAAGCCTTATAACTTCATGTATTCTTGCAATGGAACTATGGGTTTCCATCCCGCCATTATTTTCGCGTCCCTGGTGGCTTAGGCTCGCTAAATTGACACGCTGTGACATTCGGCTTTCTGAAAAAGCTAGCACGGGCGTGCATCCATATAAGTTTACAATTTAGTATTTCATAAAACGGTGATGTAAATTAAGGAATTATAATGGAATATGTTATCACAGTACAGTTTCACGATATATAGAGTGAATAGTGTGAACCTGCCCACAAAATTAGGAATGCTTACTAGAGTCATTTAGAACAGGCTATCTGATAACGCAGACCTTGACATTTCAATTATGGGTAGGGAAACCATATCCAGAACGATGACAACACTAAAGAAAATGTCTGTTGATCCCGTGCATTGTTTTTTGTTTTTTTTTAATTTTATTTTTATTTTTATTATTTTTATCTCAGTGTTAATGACCGTAAAAGATTTTGAAGAACACAAGGTATGGCATCAGGCTACATTTTGTGTGACAGTGTATAATCTCAAAACCTGCGAGCGCAGGTGAATCTCAGTTTGACTGTTTAGTGCCTTTCCAAATCCGTGACCGTCTGTGTTCCGTTTGTGGTTGTGTTATTTTTTTTGAGAGCATGTGTGTGTTAATCATAGGAAAGATCCGATATTCATTTAAGTTATTTGGATAAGAATTGCGTACCTTTTTAGTATGATTCATTTTTTTTCCATGGAGACTTGCGATCGATTTTTATTGTGACACGTATTTTCGCTACAATGTTGTAAAGTTTGACCTACATTAGACTGGAAGGTTCGAGTAAACTGAAAGGTTCGAGCAGGGTCGCGATCTTTCTAGTGACCTCAAATATGAGGCCAAAGTTTTTGGGAACATTTCGTAACATTGTATTGAATTCGCCTAGACGTTAGTAGAAACTTCTGGATTGATCTACAGTGTTCTTTTTAATGAATATTAATGAGTTTGGGTTACGTTTTCTTTTCTGATTGGTTGTGTTGTGTAAATTTGCTGGATTATTCTGGAAATCTTTAATAGTATAAAAGACCGTGTAGTTAGGAAGTATGTGTGTACATTGTATGAGAGACGCAGTGTGTCAAAAGTGTTGATGCATTGTAGAGGAGACAGTGTATCAGTGTTAGTGCATTTGTGAATGCATTGTGCGGAGATTCCATCGCTGCAATAAAATATTGTTGGCACTGTTACTCCGGTGTGGTCTACAACTTTATGCCACTTGTGACGAGTTGCAGCTGAGTGAAGTTTCTTTACAAGAACCCTAAGTGCATGCGTCTGGTGTAATTGAATCATACTACGACTACGACTACCACGTAACAGAAGTTGAAAAATTATGAGTAGGCCTATTGTTTAAAAAAATTGGGGGAAAATCCGTGCCATTCGAACGTTACACATTGTGTCGAAACACTGCGGTGAAGAAAAACGTCGTCTGCTACTTCATCCTGGAGTCTTATCAGTGCTTGAATAAAATAGTAGCTGTAAAAACCGTTGTCTGTTTCCAATATGCACAAATAAAGGCATAAGAGTCTGTTTCAAACCAACTTTTGGGCAGATCTGCGACGGATACATTTTTTTTTTTTTTTTTTTTTTTTTTTTTTTTTTTTTTTTTTTTTTTTTTTTGTCCAACGGTAGTGTTCGAAAGTTTGCCATTCATCCGATGACTAGCGCGCATACTGAACGCGGGTTATCGCCCACCGTAAGCCCTTTCCCAGAATGCCTTTTGGCCTTTGGTCTTCAATGATGGCGGCAAACAGGAGGTTAGTTAGTTATTTGGGTTTAACGCCGAGCAGGCAACTAAGGCCATCTCACGGCGGGATGGGTAAAAATCTAGCCATCCAGACTATAAGACAAGATGTAAACATATCTTTAAAATATTTCATGCTAAAATGTCGCACAGGTCTTTAAAGGAAACGTCTACAGACTCTCAAAAAAGTCAAAATAATAGAGTTAACATCGTCTATCTCAAATCTTATTTAAAATATGGCACTCTCTCAGAAAAGTAAAGATCTTGTCCGGGGGTACATCCCGGAACAAAGCCTTCAAGGAGTCTGCTGTGAAGTGTTTATATCTTGTGTCAGTTAGATCGGCGCCAGACAGCAAAAAGTGTTTAACAGAATACTGCTCACCGCAGGCATAACACCATGGACGCTCCTCCTGTTTTAGTAATTAAGAGTGCGTAATATACGTGTGCCCGATGTGGAGCCGAGCAAGGACAGTCTCCTCACGGCGGCTGCCGCAACGATAAGGTAGACTGTCGGATACCTTAGGAAGAGCTTCATGCAGCTTGTTAGCTTCCTCTTTGTCCCACTCGGACTGCAACTCACGGGCAATGTACGCACTAATCACAGGTTTAAAATCACTACGAACAGTCTGTGCGTCAGGCACAGGGTCGTTGAGGGCAACGTTGGCAGCAGAATCTGCGATCCTGTTGCTGTCGATGCCCACATGCCCTGGGACCCAAATAAAAATGATGTCATAATATTCCTTTATCAAGCCTGCGTAGAGCTCTCTAATCTGCACCAGTCTGTTCCTGCGCCCCGAAGGGCCTGCAGGCGGGCAGAAAGAGAGTCAGACAGAATCAGGAAGTTTCTTTCCCTAGACCGATAAGGATGCTTGAGTGCAAGCAGAACCGCCTGCAGTTCTGCACTAAATACAGATAAATGGTCTGGGAGGAGGTGCTTAAATGGGCGTCTAGGATGGCGAGAGGACACTGCGGCCACAGCCACTCTCCTATCCTCAGACTTTGACCCATCCGTATAAATACGACAATAGCCAGGAAAACTTGAAAGAAGTTCATTGAGGCTCTGTTGCTATATGGCTGGTGGAGTAGAGTCCTTCTTGTGGGCGGTCAAGTCCAGCAAGATATCAGGAACTGGTAATAGCCAGGGTGGAGTGATGTGTTGCAGAGATTCCGAAACTTTGTCCAGGTCCACTCCGGCCGCCTGCAGATGAGGTCGGACAGGGAAGGAAAGTGGAGGGACAGCTCCCCGGATGGGTATCGCAAATCTCTGTAAACGGCGGTTGAAAAACACAATCATAGGCAGGATTGTCTGGATGGGCCTTCAGTTTTAGAACGTAGCTGAGCATAAGGCGGATGCGGCGGAGCTTGAGAGAAGTCTCTCCTTCCTCGGCATACAGACTAGGAACTGGAGACGTCCTGAAAGCCCCCAGACATATCCGCAGACCTTGATGGTGAATTGTGTTCAGACGCTGTAGAACAGACTTGGCGGAAGCCTAGCCATATATTACAGAGCCGTAATCCAGTTTGGACCAAACAAGGGCCCAGTACAGGAGTCGAAGTAAGACTGCGGTCTGCACTCCAGTCAGTACGACCAACGACACGAAGAACGTCGAGAGCCTTCTGACAAGAGGTTCTAAGGTAAGTAATATGGTTGCGGTAGTGACCACTTCCCAGGAGTCCTGTCATCGGTCAGCTGTGAGGAGGATCCACCAGTGGATCACTGAAATCTCAAGAAAGCCAACTGACCTCTGTTGTCTGCAAGCCTGCACTGATACGGCAATTGTGTCTGGGTCCCATGGGAACTTAAAGACTTATGATGTTCCTAAAGCATTTTAATAGATTTGAAATAACAGTGATGTCACCTTCAATGACAAAATCGGGTTTCAGTCGCCGCGGGGAAGCTCACGGAAACTCCCGCCATCGGCGGCCGGCCGGCCGGCAATCATCAGTTTGCACCGCCGACGACTAATGCCTGGCCGACCGGCACTGACTCAGTGCCGACAAACACTGCCAACAACAAGGACGCACAGCGGCAAATTTTCTGCAAAAAGTACATGTTTCTCCTTTTTGGAGTTTGAGCGGATAAGCTGTAGTCACTCACAAACGTGTGACTATACAGCCATGCTTATACAGTGTACTAATACAGCCGTGGCCTGTTCAGTAATGGCGGCCACTGACGTGTGCACACAGCTATCCGTTGTGTGCAAGGCAAAAAGCTATCTGGTCAAGGCAAAAAGGCCGGTACGGGCACACGCGATATTGAAACTACCTACTCAGTTGTAGCTGTCGTGCAATGACATCATTTCATATGAACGTCACGTAGTGCGCTATTACGTCATCATGTATGAGCATTTGTCTGGCATCCCGAAAACTGATTTACTAGAGGTCACGTTACAAAGTAAATTTCGTGAGTCAATATCTTTACCATGACTGACACGGCAGTGGCGGCCGCGTTGTCAGGCATGTGCCGAAACTGACCAACTCACCAAGTCACATCGGATCACTGCCGTAAAGACTACTAAGGCTGTGAGTAAGAAATAGATTCAGTCTTACATCGGTGTTTTGGTGATACTGAGAATCACACTCTCGTGGTCTTAAAACCATATCCTACTCGCCTTTCGCTCGTATGACAAGGCCACTGCGGTTTTAAAACCACTGACTCAGGCGAGTGACGAATTCTCAGTATAGGCACCTAAACACCGATGTAAGACTGAGTCTATATTTCTTACACACCTCCTTCTTTGCTGCATTTGCCGCGGAAAACGCTGTGGTTCAGTCAACTCCCCATATGAGATTACCCCCGCGCCCCCCCCCCCCCCCTTCTCCCTTTCGCACATTCTTCTGTGATTACTGAGCCTCTTACAACACAAAGCTATGAACGAAGAACCTTTCTGCCCACACAAAAATTCCACGCGGAACATATCACAGGATAAACATTTCCAGCAATTCTTAAACAAATTGTCTGTTAGCGTTTTCCACAACTCTAATGCACTAAGTACCCCATGACAAAACTGTTGTCTGCAAGCCTGCACTGATACAACTGTGCACACGCTCCATATAACTCGGGCTCCCATGAACACACTACTTACTTACTTACGCCTGTCACCCCTACCCGGGTATAGGCCGTCGACGAGAGACCTCCAGCAACTCCTGTCCTGTGCTTCTCCTTCGATTCTACTCCAGGTGGTTCCCAGTCTCTTGATGTCTGCTTGGAGGTCTCGACGCCAGGAGTTTCTCGGCCTACCTCTTTTCCTCTTTCCCTGGGGGTTCCATGACAATGCCTGCCTAGTGATACTGGAAGCTGGCTTTCTCAGACTGTGACCGATCCATCCCCATCTTCTTCGCCCAATTTCATTCTCTGCTGTTATCTGCTCTGTTCTCTCCCAGAGTCTGACGTTGCTGATCTTCTCTGGCCAGTGGATTTTCAAAATTCTTCTAAGGCAACTGTTCATGAAGGTCTGTACTCTGTTGACTGTGGTTTTTGTCAATCTCCATGTCTCTGCTCCATATAGGAGAACTGCTTTTACATTGGAGTTGAAAATCCGGACTTTGGTGTGTTGTGACAGCTCTCTGGAACTCCACACTTTTTTCAACTGGAGAAAGGCTGCTCTGGCTTTACCGATTCGTGCTCTGACATCTGCATCAGTGCCGCCTTTTTTGTCTATGATACTCCCGAGATAGGTGAAGGACTCCACCTCCTCCAACGGGGTGCCAGCAAGCAAGACTGGTTCTTCCCTGGTTGCGTTCAGCCTCATTGTCTTTGTTTTCTGTTTGTGGATGGTGAGGCCCACTTGGGACGAGATGTCAGCAAGCCTCGTGGTCTTGTCCTGCATTTGTTGATGAGTGCGGGACAGTAATGCCAAGTCGTCTGCAAAATCGAGGTCGTCCAGCTGTGTCCACAGTGTCCACTGTATTCCACTTCGTCTGTGCTCTGTGGTCATCTTCATGACCCAGTCTATGGCCAGTAGGAAGAGGAACGGAGACAGCAGACACCCCTGCCTGACACCAGTTCTGACCTGGAGCTCTCTGGTGAACTGCCCTTCGTGGATCACGCGACATGTCATGCCATCATAGCTGCTCTTGATCAGGCGGACGAGCTTTGTGGGTACACCGTAGTGTCGTAGGAGTTTCCACAGAGTCTCTCGGTCCACGCTGTCAAATGCTTTCTCATAATCCACAAAGTTGACGTACAGCGGGGAGCTCCACTCCAGAGACTGTTCCACGATGATGCGGAGAGTGGCGATCTGGTCTGTACATGATCGGTTCTTCCTGAATCCTGCTTGCTGGTCTCTCAGCTGGGGGTCAACGGAGCTCTTCATTCTCTCTAGGATGATCCTGTTGAAGACCTTTCCTGGTACTGACAGCAAGGTGATTCCTCTGTAGTTGGAACACTTGCTGAGGTCGCCTTTCTTGGGAAGCTTGATTAGGTACCCCTCCTTCCAGTCAGCTGGCATCACCTCCTCTTCCCAGATCTTTCCAAACAGTGGGTACAGCATCTCAACTGTTGTCTCTAGGTCTGCTTTCAGAGACTCCGCTGGGATGCCATCTGGCCCTGCTGCTTTGCCATTCTTCAAAAATGCCACTGCTTTTCTGATCTCTTCCCGGCTGGGTCTGTCACAGCTGATGGGTAGGTCTGTCTCTGCCGGCTGGATGTCGGGGGGGTCGGGTGGGCTAGGTCTGTTCAGTAACTCTTCAAAATACTCGGCCCATCTGTCGAGTTGGTCTGCTCTGTCTGCAATAGGCTTGCCTTCTTTGTCTTTTACTGGTCTTTCTGTATGGCCATACTTACCCGACAATCTTCTGGTAATGTCGTAGAGCTGTTTCATGTTGCCGCTGCCTGCTGCCTTTTCTGCCTCTGCTGCCAGGCTGTCTGTGTAGGCCCTCTTGTCTGCCCTGATACTCCTCTTCACCTCGCGGTTGGCTTCCCAGTATTCCCCCTGTGCCCTTACTTTGGCTGCTCTCGTGCGACTGTTGTTGACCGCTGCTTTCTTCTGCTTCCTCACTTCTATCTTCTTCAAGGTCTGTGCCGACAGCCAGTCCTTGTGGTGGTGTTTCCTGAACCCTACAGTGTCTTTGCAGGTTGAGTTCAGCGCCTCTCTAACTGCCTTCCACTGCTGCTCTGTGGTGACCGCCTCCTCTTCATTTACTAGCTCCTGTAGCACTTGAAACCGGTTGGACAGCACCAGTTTGAACTCTTCTCTAACTCCAGTTTCTCTCAGGAGGCCTACATTATAGCGCTGTCTTCTTGTTGTCTCTGTGCGGCTTTTCTTTAGCTTGAGCTTCATTCTTAAGGTAAGCAGATGGTGGTCTGAGGCGACATCTGCTCCCCTCCTCACTCGAACATCTTGAAGGGATCTTCTAAATTTCTTGCTAATGCAGATATGGTCTATTTGGTTCTCTGTTGTATGGTCAGGTGAGACCCAAGTTGCTTTGTGTATTCTTCTGTGTGGGAAGATGCTGCCTCCAATGACAAGTCGGTTTAGAGCACAAAAGTATACAAACCTCTCCCCGTTCTCACTCATCTCCGAGCCTAGTCCCTGTCTCCCCATCACCTCTTCGTATCCGGTGTTGTCCTCCCCTATTTTGGCATTAAAATCGCCCATGACGATGGTGATGTCTCGCTCTGGAGTCGGTCGTAGAACTCTTGTTTCTCTTCCTCGTCACTGTCATTAGTGGGCGCATAACACTGGATGACGTTCAGCTTGAGCATTTTCTTGGTTCTAAAGGCTGCTGTTATAATTCTTGGCCCAAGAGGTTCCCAGCCCATCAGCGCTCTCTGTGCCACTGGTGACAGCATTCTCCTCTTCATGACCTGAATACAGAATCATCTCCCCACTTAACAGCCTTTTCTGGCCAGACTGCGTCCATCTGGCTTCACTGATGCCTAGCAGGGAAAGATTGTACTTTTGCATTTCCGCTGCTATCTGGGCAGCTACATGGTCTTGACGTTCCATGTGCCCATGGTTGTATCCCTGGATAGAGAGAGGCGGCTCGGTCCTGTGGCTTCCGAAGACTTCCGGCTTTCACCACAGGACGTCATAAGTCTTCTAGTAGAAGAACCTTCCTCCTCCAGGAAAGGAATTACTGTTAGTCTTTTCGTTGGCGTTTTTGTAGCTATTTCCTTTTTTGCAGGGTGGGGAAGCTACCCCCACGCCCAACCCCCTTACTAGGAGGACCAGGGGTTTTCTGTCGGGGTCACCTTCCCTTAGACCATGTTGGTTCACGGCACCTTATTTCATTCGGTGCACCCCTCTCACGAGGGACCCCCTATCCACCACCCAGGGGACGCGCCTCAACGCCGTATGGTCCCAGCGCGAGGATGAACACACTAGGTCGACTAAAATTACCCAAATTTTGCTCTTTTTCACACCACCTGTCATGCCTTTTCTGCTCAAAACGCCTCAAAAGGCAAATAAATTTAAGTTTTACACCCTGATCATTTGCAACAAGACGAGGATTTCATCCCAAAGTCTACTCTTGTTTGGAGCTCACGTGCGTTTTTCTTTTAGGAACATTCAGAGTTGTTCATATTTTTTAAGCTTATCCATCCTTCTGATCCATTTCCCTCCTCTCTAAGCCAACCTCTAATCAACACACACGCCCGCGCACACAAATAAAGACGGACACACAGCGAGGCTTTCGGCCGCCATTAGCACTCTCTGTGGGTTGGAGTAGCGACAGGAATTAATAGCAGGAGCAGCCGGCAAAATGACGTCACTATAAGCTTCACTTCATGGCATCGCTGGTCTCACGACGCTGTGTATACTGTGACGAATTTGATGTTTCACGTCACTCATCCGAAGGCACGCTCTGTTTTGTTCCACTGACACAGCCTCTCCCAGCGCTGACTCAGTGTCTGATGGGAGTAAATAGTGGCTCCAAAACTTGCAAAAATGAATTAATTATTATTGAAAAAGTCGACGTACAACGCTGGATTATGGACTCATTCAGTATCTCCCGGTCTTTAACCCCCCACCCCTCCCCCCCACCCCCACCTCCCCTCCACCTGATCCGCGCGGCAATGGCACACACAAACACAAACGGCAGACTGAATGGCACACACAAACACAGGCGGCAGACACACGGCGCTTCGTGGCATACTCCACCTTTTCCACAATACGTTCGCAAATATCATGCAAAAATAAATGAAGGAAAACATCGCGCCAGCTCATACACATGTAAAACACTGACGTGCTGCTGATTTGTGTCAATTAGAAATATTGTATAAAACACTGACGCGTTTTGTGCTTTTACGTCACCGTCACTGTTTGATCCTTTTGATGAAATCAAGGAGTCTTACTTTGACATTTTTTCCGCATTGGCGGAACTTTTATTTTCGAAAAAGTTGAAGAGGTACAAAGCTGGCTCACCAACGAACTCATTCAATGTCTTTATGCAAACTAACCATATCCAAAATTTCAAACGCATATAATCAAAATTGTGGACTCTAATCTGGGTCAACCGACTTTCTTGAAACGGTCTTTTATGTCTTGAATGAGACATCCAATTACGATATGTTCGGAGGCACTCTTAGCCACCCACTTAATAAAGTGTTTCGCCAAATTTAATGCACACACACACACACACACACACACACACACACACACACACACACACACACACACACACACACACACACACACACACACTTACATACATACGCACATACGGCGCTTCGCGCCAAAACGACGTTCAACAGCAGGTTAGAGTGGCTAGACTGACGTGACGTCATTTTTATCTTGTTATTTCTTTGCCAGACCGTGGCCATGAGCCTCGCCCGCCTGTTATGTCCTTTGCATTCTACGGAACGCGCTCCGGCCTACCCCATCCTAAAGTCTACGGCCGTATTTTCAATACGGTAGACAAAAAGGAAGGAAATTTTTAAAACTATTTCTTGCGGAATAGTTACTACATGCACCGAAAGCCGCAATACGCATGTCAGGCCTGTATCACACGTGTGTGATACAGTCCTGGTGCGTGAACGGACACGTCAGTGTGCACAATATTGTTTTGTAGAAACTCAGTCTGGTCAACAAAAAGGTACGGGCACACACGATATTGAAACTTGACCAAATCATTTATGATCAGCTCACGCGCAATGACGCCATTTGACGACAGGCACCGTTTTGGCGCCATGTATTGCGCGGCTATTACGTCAACATGTAGGAACATTTGTCTCAATGAAATACAAAATATGCACGTCACATGGCAAAGTAAGAGACATAAAAATAGAGATTCCCAGACCACCCGCCCATTGTCTTAAGTTGACCCTAATTAATTAACTAATTCAGGCCGTCTTCTTACTTCACGGTCGTTTCTCTCAAAATAAATCAGACCCCATATAGTGCACTCAGTAAAATAAACTAAAGACATTTCAACCCCCCACCTAAATTAATAATTAGACGATTACTCTCTATTGTTTTCCAATACCCCGCCTATCTCAATTCAAAGCTACACAATGTTAGTGAGATTGGATACCCACTGTGCTCAGCGAGTGATGTGTGAAACATACTGACACTAGTGACATAGCAAATAAATTTCTATAGGGCCCCGCCATGAAAGGAACTCGTCCCCACCTGCACTGGGTTTTATTATAGGTCCTGGGTGCCAAATATGCACAGCTTTAAAAGGCATTGCACACAAACCCCTTAGTCATGCTGCGGCCTTTCAAGCCATCAGCGATATGCGTAAACACCCTTTTATATGAGAAAAAAATTACTGTAAGCCCAACATTGCCAGGATGACCCCAAGACATGCAAATATATTTCAAACAGGGGATTGAATAAAAGGTGAAAGACAACACGTGACACTTTTAGAAATTAGCAGACAAGCCACATTAGTCTAACTCACATTGAGATACCTGACTTAAAAGAAGACAGTATACCTATGCTAAAAAGGTGTTACCCGCCCTGTTTTAAGTCAATGGCACAGTCAACAAAACAGCTATTGTCATAACAAGTTATTATGCTCCATGAAGAAAAGCCCGTACCCAGGCTGGGCAGTTTCAAAATAGCACTTAGCTGTCCCCTGTAGTCAAATCAGGATGACCTACCTGCCTACACTTAAAATTTCTAAAGGTCCTGTCTATGCGTGTCATGAAAGGAAAAGGGCCCCGCATATTGGATTTTTCTGCATAGGCAACTAAAGTGTTGTACAAGAGTATGCGCAGTGAAAGAGTTGGGGTGGCCGGTTTTTGAGAAATTGTATCAGTTTTAGAAAATAGCGTTCCTCAGAAATTGACTCGTGGGCAATTCACAGGCACTCGGTAACACAAGTTGTAAGTGTCTTCAAGGTTACTTCTGTAAGTAATTGTAACTGACTTAATTTAAGTCAGTTACAAGTAACTTAGCATAGGTGCTCACAAGTTTTTAAGACAGATTTACCAGTTTTTTTAGAGCAACAACAACAACAAAAAGTCTGTTTTCTAATAAACACTCTAGTGGTGCAAATCAGATGCCTGTGTTTTATTAACAGACAAGAGGGCACAGAGTCTATTTCTTTCAACAGGTGAGTTTAATTTAAAAGTCTTGGTCGGAACAGGTTCTGAGTGAGCTTACAACCTGTTTGGGGACAGGTAAACTGTCTTCTTTTAAATAAGACCCCTCTCTGCGAGTCAGACTGATGGGGCTTGACTGTTATTTCTGAGCTCTATTTGTTCAAACTTTGTTGAGCTGCAATGTTATTAACTTTCAAATCAGCCTAATCTTTGCCACGCGCAACAGTTGAAAACCCTCTGGTGAAGTGATCATAGCTCTTGTCACCCTGCTATTCAATTTAAGGTATGCTAGGGGGACACATTTCCTTTCAGTCTTTGCGGCATGCTTCCATGAGGCATGAGGTGTGCCACATGACAGCCTTAAAAGCGAACAAAGCTCTCAGAGCCCACTATTCAAAGTAATGAGTGTTATTGGTTTTTATGTATGTTAGCTGGGGAGGCCATTCAAAGGTGTTTGCTTTTATTAACTCAGTAAGGGGCAAAGCACTTGACACATGCTTAACTTGAAACATATTTCCAACACACCGCCAAATGTGCCAAAATGTTTTTTGTTTCACTTTTTTTTTTATTACA
Source organism: Semisulcospira habei (assembly GCA_036245525.1). Lineage (NCBI taxonomy): Eukaryota > Metazoa > Mollusca > Gastropoda > Semisulcospiridae > Semisulcospira > Semisulcospira habei. The sequence goes on along the minus strand of BTPG01000007.1, from coordinate 80,436,881 downwards.
TTATAAAATGAATCAGGATGAATTACTTCTTCTGAGCGATATCTGTTCTGTTGAGAATACACATTTAGAGTCTAAAAAACAAAGGCTTCTCTCAGTAGTTGTTTCTGGAAAATCAAAAGCTTATCACAGAAAATAATACACATCAGAAGACATTGAATCACTCACAGCTGAAGAGGTGATTAAATTGCACGCTAAGTACAACAATTACATTGGTTCATTAATGACTTGTGATTTGAGTCGATCTCTAGTGTGTCTACACACAAAGGCTGTTAATCACTTCATTTACGTAGACACAGACAGCCTATCTAGCGACTTGGAAGCAAATCCCATTGTTTCAATTTCAATTGGCAAATTAGCATGTCTTATGTTTTACAAGTTTGACGACTCCCTGGCTCCTTTGATAACTCTTCTTGCTATGGCAAATCATGTTGATTTTTCAAAAGTAAATTTTAAAGCAGAAGAAAATGGACGACACTCAGACTTACTTCAACTCAGATTCAAACTGTGTCTAAACCGAAAAGCCTGGGCAGGGTTGAGGCAGGAAAAAAATTAGCTGAATATAAAAGACCAAAAAAAAAAATGCAACTTCAAGCATTAACACAAAAGGATCATGTAACTGACCCACCCCTACCATCAACAGCACCAGCCCCAGCACCAGCGTCATTGCCACAACCTCCATATCAAACTGAGAGACTAACAACTGAACCTGCCACCCATCAGCATAAACCCGAAATAACAAAATATATAGTGGCAGATTTGTTGTAGGATTTGGTTACGTAGGTTACCAATTATACAAAAAATACAAACAACAAACTCGAAAAAGTAACCAAAAAACCAGACACTTCAAAAACAAAGCAAAAAGTCTCCACATTACAAGCAGCGTCAAAACCTTATGACCCATTTTACATGCAGTGAATAAAAATATTATTTTAAATTTTGTGGCCTAAAAAATGATGACCAACACAAAGAACATAATGAATCTTGTCTATCACTCTGCCAGTATAAGTGGTCTTGCAGTTGCTTACACTATGCTAGGACAAAATCTTCTCAAAATGAGTTTTGCTGACCTGGGAAAATTATACTTCAAAGACAGTGCGAAGCTAATTGCGGTTGTCACAGCGTCAATTGCAACAAAAGACTTTCTTGTTAAGCAGGGAGTTATTCCAGAAAATGTATCTATGTAAATAAAAAGTATGGCTACATTGGCTGTTATGATTGGCGATGCTGTTGTTAATGCATTGGAATTTAGCGGGTCAAATTGTCTCTTTTCAAAAGTGAGCAGAGGGGAATCTGCAGAAGAAATGAGATGACACAATGAGGTGTCTAAAACACTTGCCCAAGCTGAGCAGCAGTACGAGAAACAGAGAATTGAGAAACTTGATTTCATCAATGAAAAACTCAGGCTGGAAGGTCATGCACAGCATACATTTTTAAATGTTGATGACGCTACCTTGTTACTGGTGAAGACATACCCATACCACAGCTGAAGCTTAGCGATTACTACCAACGCAGCACACGACAAAGAAATGGAGAAATAATTTTTGTTCTAGTAGGAATGACATTTGTATATTTTACAGGAGTTTTTATTGCTAGAAAAAATGACAAGCATTGAAACCGGGGCTAAGCTATCAAAAATATATTACTCCCCGATTGGCTACTGGAAAGGAAAAACTGCAATAAAGAAATTGTATGCCACTGTAGGCAGCAGCAGCAGCGGCAATGACATTACACTTGACCAGGTAAAACAGTGGCTACAAAAACAGGCCATTTGGCAAATTTATTTACGAGCACCAAGACAAATAATGAGACCGCACCTTGAAACACCACCCCTAATGACACACACCAAATGGATCTTCTGTTCCTTCCACACGATACGATTAGGAAAAATGATACAAGTATGAACTGACTGTTGTCGACATTGCTTCAAGGTTCAAGGACGCCAAACCCATAACTGACAGGAATGCTAGTACTGTAGCAACAGCCTTATCATTGATCTACAGTAGGGGTCCTCTGAAATACCCTAGGCTTGTGCAAGTTGATGACGGAAGTGAATTCAGAGGTGCCGTTAATCAATTATTTGCAAAGCATGGTGTACTGGTTAGACATGGCATACCAGGCGTGCACAGGTCACAGGCAATTGTTAAGAACTTTAACAAACAATTATTGGAGAGACTTTTCAGTTATCAGTATTCTAAGGAACTCATGCATGACACACGTAACGCTGAGTGGGTTAAGAGATTACCATCTGTGATAAAAACAATGTATAATGAGGGTCACCCGAAACCTGCTGATGCTATTAAATTAAAAACATTGCCATCACCGTCAGGGCCACCAGGGCCAGGGCTAAAAACACAAACACCGCCAGACACAAGCTTGTTTACAAAACAGGTGAGATATCTATATCAACCCAGCGAGCCAGAAATGACGTAAGACGAAGGGCAAGTGATCTAATTCATCAATCAGCTCATCAATCAGTTCATCACAAATGTCTTCAGATAACTTAAGCCTGTAATGTTCAGGCGCATAAGCCAAAACACACGTTGTCTGTCCCCTACTGCAAGTGACTTCTTATGTATTTATGTGTTCGGATCATTTCAAGATTATGTCTATTTGACCTCAGTGTCTTGTTTGGATAATCAGGTATTAGTTCTCCATCTAAAACTTGCTTGTAGTGTTCGTGCCGAATATCTTTATTTTTTAATCACTGTTTTTTTTAAACCTTTTGCTTTAGACTGACTGCCTTTCTGGTGCAGTATGGAATACATTTTTGATCTCAGTCCAATGTACTCAACTATCGGCACTCCATTCAGCTTGTCTTTAAACTTCCCAGGCACTTTACAGGCTATACAGCGGGTGATCCTTAGGATAATCATACGTGTCATACATATGCAACTCTGTTTTCATAAAAGTCTTCAGTAGGCACATCTATGATCAAAGAGTTATGTCAGTGTATAACAGACAGCAGGCAGGATACTTCAGTTTAAAATAATCATAGTAAAATTCAAGCATCAACAGTTTTGATAACTCAAGTATTGCCATACCAATGAATAATGGCTTGTCAAGTTTAACAATCTTTTTTTTTTTTTTTTGAGTGTCACTGCAAACAATGATGGATGAAACTCTTTATACCCTGTGTATTGTGGCTTGCCTGTAAGTTTAATTGCACCTGATTCAGTAGTGACCAGTCTCACATCTTTGCTGTGATGAGGATTTTCCATCGTCTTTCCAAAACAGACATTGTTCATAAGCTTAAAGAAGTCTTTGTCAAATGCAGTGTTAACATCCTTCGCATGAAGGGTTGTGTTTTTCATTATAAGATAAGATAAGATAAGATAAGATAAACATTATTGCCATATGCATAAACATTAGGAATTTTTGGCGGCATAGCTGACGAGCATCCAAATGACAATCAACACATAAAACATACATACATCACAAACAAGCAGACTCTAAAATAACAAAACACACATATGTATAGCAGTCATTCTACTAAGTGTACACACATCTAACTAAGTGAAGTAAAATAAACCTATAGCATAATAAACATATATGACAACAAAGACCACCAAGTGAGGCCGCAGCGAAAACAGATTAGCTACATTCATATTCATTCTTAAAACTGTATATCCTGTTTGAGAAGAGGTTTGATAGAACATATAAAGAACTATAAACAACTAAGATAGGCTGTAGGTAATTCTAATGAGGGACTTTAAGTCAATCTGCCGAATTAAATCATACCACAGCCACATTAGACAGGGCCTGAACAGCCAAGGGATAAAAGCTCTTCTGAAAACGAGTGGTTTTGGCCTTGATGGATCTAAAGCGCAAGCCAGATGGCAAGGGCTCTAACAGGTTATGTGCAGGATGGTGCTTGTCATGTATGATGGAGCTCGCTCTCTTCATGGTGCGTGCGTAGTACAGATATTCCAGCGAGAGGAGATCGCTTCCAACAATATTAGATGCTGTTTTGATCACCCTATTTAGTTTCTTGCGGGCTTCGTCGGTTGCGCTGCCATACCACACCGTCGTTGAGAAGGTAAGAATGCTCTCAATGGCAGCGCGGTAAAACTGCACCATGATCTGCTGACTGACGCCAAAAGACTTCAACCGCTGAAGAAAAAACAGGGGCTGCTGGGCTTTCTTTACTAGCTGTTCAATATTCTTCTCCCACTTCAGATTGTGCGAGATAAGAGTACCCAGGAATTTGAACGTTTCAACAATTTAAATATTGTTTCCTTGGATAGTTAAGGGGAGGGGGGCAGTTTTCGTTTTCCTAATTGTTTATGTAATCTTTCATGAAAGCACACTGATCAAATTCAATGCCTCTGTGAACTTTCTTTAGTACTAACCCATGTCTGATGTAAAACTGCAGTAAGATATAGTAACAAACGTAATTGAATTTGTCATTCAAATTTGGCACAAGTTTGGTGTCTTTTTTTCCCTCGTCAAAGACATTTTCTCAACAGCTAATGGATAATCATTGTGGTAATCATGTAGGTAATGCAGGTACTCCAGGTCGACTTCAAAGATCCAACCTTTCTCGTCATTTCGGTCATGAGTCATAATACAGTGTGTTAAGTATGTTATATCACACTGTGTCAAATCATGCAGACGAAAGTTTTTCAAGGGCAATAACTCGGACATTGCCCAGCCATAAAGGTTATTAGTGTCAAGGTACGTAATATATGACCTTGACCATGAGGGGTCAAAATCAAGGTCACCATAGCCATCAGGATATTTGTTGTTGGCTTTAGCATAATTGTTTGCGCCTATACTTATGCCTCCTCTCAATCCACGTTCCACCATGTCAACCATCGAGCGATCAGACAACAGGTCTATATATATGTCTTACTGGATTTTAAAAATGCATCCCATGTAATGCCAGAACTAGTTATGTAGCTGGCCGGGTCAAGACCATAGTGCAACAAACCCTTTTCAGGGTAACTTTCAAATATGTCTGCTAGAAAGCAAACATCAGCTTTCAAGTACTGGTCATGTTATTTACCAATCGTTTGACATCCTAGTTTGCCCCATGCATCAAGAGCATGCTGGTATTCAGAGTCAGAAATTCCTTTACCATTTAGTGTAGAATAAAATGCCTCTTTTGGAGGCAGACTCCTTTCCTCAAACACAACCCAGTGATAATGTACTCATAAGGGTAGACTCCTTTCTTGATTAACTCCGGCTCATAGTATTTACTTGTTATTGGAAACTCAGTCAGTCCTTCTGCCAGGCTAGCAAACCCTAAAGACAAATGTTGCATTGAGTCATAAAACACTAATTTGTGGTCTAGCCTAAAGGTCAAGTACTTCTCAGTTGTTTGGGCAATACAACTAATGTTTTTGTAAGACTTATCTACAGCACACATGATAATGTGAGAATCATACCCTTTGAGATTGTGTAAAAAGATTGGCAGTTTATATGTCTTGGATCTATTTTTAGTTTTAAGTTACATGCACCATGTGCAGAACCTCTGTAACGCCCAGTTATGTGGTCATGGTCATGAACTTTATCACCCCCCCCCCCCCCCCCAGAGGTTGTTCGCAAATCCAACATGTCTCTGCTGTATCAAAATTTAGTTTATCTTCTTCTGTCATCATCAAAGGCATCTGACATTTTCCCAGATACTGTACTATGCTACTATGCAGTTGTCTCATTTCTGTTAAAAACTCAGCTGCTGCATTTTCACCCCTGTAGATAACAGGTTCTGTATGCTCACCGTCTGACCTAACAAGAATGTGTCTGAAAGAACACACCACTTGGTCACTCAATTTTACAGTCTTTGGTAAAGACAATGACAGAAAAAAGAAAAAGCATGCCAGAAATAGCAAACAAGGTAATACAAGAAACCTCATTTACAGAAGGACATATAAATGAGGCTATGAAAACAATAGATGACTCTCCTTTGTCCATGCGGGAGATAATGGGGTTGGATAAAACACTGCAAACAATCAGAGGTGAACTGGTGAAAAATGTAGCCAAACTAGGTGAGCTTGATAATCACATAGAAATGAAAAAAAAAACTAAACTAGATAAAGCATATGAAGAAAATTATGACACAGAAATAAAAGAAAGAATACAACACAGATTAAAGGATTTGCAGATAGAAAGATCAGCACGACTAGAAGTAGTTGAAATTGGGAAAGAAAAACTGAAAACACAGGTCAACAGGATTAGAGAAACTATTCAGAAAATACTTCACGAAGACACAACTTTGGCTGGGAGATTGAAAACACTTTTCAGAGAGCCATTACAATTGCGAGTTTAATTACTGCTCTTGGGTTTATTATCAGTACTGTTGTATTAGCTGTCTCTGGTGGTGGTTCAACTCCGTCTCCTCCAGCTCCACTGGCCCCTCCAGCTCCGTTGACCCAAAAGACAGACGTGGGTAAAAAACAGTTGTCACATATATCAGACTTGCTTAAGAAATTGGCTGTGAAAGCAATGGATTCTTTGCCTGGCATAATAGGGAGTGTTGTCAATTGGCTGATCAGTACAGCAGGAAAGATAGTGGACAATGTGTGGGTCTTTCTGGTGACAGTAGGAGGGTTAATAGCAGGTTATGTAACAGGTAAAGAAGTAATATTCCTAATCCAGTAAGGCCTATTACCAACGCAGTTCTCTCTGACTCGTGTGTGTTTGACTGTGCCAGTGCTGATTCCGGGGCTGGTGTAACTGGTACTGGTGTTGACAGTGGTGTTGGCAATGGCGAAACTGGCACCTGTGAAACTGGTGTTATTAATGGTTGAACCGCTTTTGCTGATATCTGTAAATGTGTGGTTGTTGGACCCAAGTTTACTGATTGAGTGAGTCCTAATTTCTGATCAGCCTTTGCAACAATTATTTCATTATTATAATTTGTTATTGTTCCGATTTGAAGTTGAAGGTCAAATGGTAACATGTATAACCCAATGCCAACTACAAAGTCAACTTTTGATCAGGCATCTGAGAACGTCTTGATAGCGTTGTATGCATTTTTTTTTGTGCTTCAAATTTGCCACTTTCGTTTAAGATGTTTGATTTTGTTAGTGATTGTACTCCTAGTAAACCCCACACATACGTTCTGATATACTCATTAATGCGTATGACTCCTGCTTCAGTAAACCCGTCACTTCTGTCTAAGACAAATGTGGTCCAGGTATCAGACTGTTTCTGTTCTATTGAGCCTAACCAAATTGTACGTTTTGATGAAAATGAAGAGTAGGGAGGCCAGTAATCTTGAGGATATTGTCTGTGACTCATAGCATAATACAATGTTCTCATGCCATGGTGATCATCAAGTTTTTGTGTAAAGTCATACTTTGTACTAATGTTAAATTCATTACAGATGCGTTCAAATGCTTTCATATCCATGGGGTTATTAAACTGGTTAAAACTGTACTCAGTGGGCAGTGGGACATGAAGTTCTGACAATATTCTTCTAAGCTGGTAATACGTGTGGAAACAATATACAGACTTAATCAGTTTGTTTGTGTGATTCAAATGGTCTGTAAAAGAAACACCGAAGCCTGTAGCTGAGCAGAGTATAGCAAAGTTAAGCTGGTTTTGGAATATCTGTAGTGGGCTTGAGAGACACTTTCTTGCAGTTGAATCATCTGTAATTGGTAGGTTTAGGTATTGATCATAAGGGTTGGGTACTTTTACTTGAAAGGAATCTCCTTCAGACACAGCAATGTTGAGCTGATTTAGTTGAATTATTTTATGGTCATAAGTAGGTGCGACATTGTACTTGGCATCTACGTTAAATTGAAATAGTTTTGTACTGCTTGGGCTATTGAATTCTGGCGTTAGAAATTCCATTGTGCTTATTTATGAGATAATAAAATGTCTATTACCTTAACAAATCTTGATACAAGCAAACCAATGATGTTAACTAATGGAATTGATAATCATGATGGTAACAAGGCTGTAGCTATCCATGAAATGTTCTAAGCTGTAAAGTGGTTTAATGTAAAAAATTTCCTGTGATTATTATGTAACTGAAGCTGTTGATGATATTACCACTATGAGTGATACTTTACAAACTGGGTATTATGACTTTTGTACTTTAGCTGAATGGCTACAAAATGGATTTAAAATTAAAGCAACTTTAAATCCGGCTAACTTACTTGTTACATTGGAATTTCCAAAAGATAATCAGCATTGACTTTTGTACTTTAGCTGAATGGCTACAAAATGGATTTAAAATTAAAGCAACTTTAAATCTGGCTATCTTACTTGTTACATTGGAATTTCCAAAAGATAATCAGCATTCATTATCAGATAGACTTATAATGTTGCTGGGTTTTTTAAGCAAAGATGACATAATATTTTTAGATTTAGTTAAAGATGAAGTTTGGACATTAGATAGAGGAAATATAAGGCAAAAAAACCCTCAAAGTAACTGGAAGATATCCTGTTTATTTGGCAGTACACACAGTGCTCAATTTTCATTTAAAAGAACTAAACACTACTGAAAATGTACACAATGGAAAGCCATCAACTTTGCTAAAATGTGTGCTAACTGGAACTGCTCCTTATTGTAAAGCGTAATTGTTAGATTTCCTAATTTGCAGTTTAAGAAATTAGGTTTCAGTTTTTTTGAATCACTGTGGTTATCTGTAACTAATCAGGATGGTAAACATGTTCAGATGCATGATTTTTGTGTTGTCTTTGAAGTTAAATAAATTTTATTTTTGTTAAATAAAAATGAGTGGCAGTCCAAAACCAAGAATTATGCCAGTTGCGTGTCCAGTAATAGTGTTAAAAGATTTGGCTGATGTACAGGGTTTTGATAAAGAAGGAGAGATAAGAGAAGTGTATGGTCTTGAACTTGATTCCTTTGGATTGTACAAGCGGAAGGTAATTGATGAAGTAAAAGAAGATGCAGAAAAAAGGTATCCTAAACTTGGTCAACTTCATGATGTTACTGTACCTATTCCTATGAATAATGCACTCTTCATCTTAAAACATGTGAGTAATAAGTGGGTAGTTGTTCCTGCACCTGTTCCTGCACCCGCAATTGTCTGAGACATACAGTTTGAATTTATTAGTCCTTGTGTAATTACTGATGAAGCAAACTTAGTATTTAAAAAAGTGCTTAACTCTGGGCCATTGCTTGTGAGTCTTGTTCCGAGCTATTCCGAAGAAAACAATAGCAGAGATAAAATAAAACTGCTGGAATATGAAAAACGAAGATATCTTCTTACAACTAGAAAGGATAGATCTGATCTGACTGTTGTATTTGTACCAGCAAATTTTACCATTGCAAGAGAAGCGACAATAGTTTTGAAATTATCATGAGACCTTTGGATGATGCCAAAGAAGCAAATATCACACAGGGAATCAAACTTATGTGAGATAACTCAGTGACAGAGTCAGCAAATGTCTTTATTGCTATTAGAAAAAGCAGAGATGTAGAAGTATTGAGTAATAACCCCACTGTTAAGGTAGTAGTTGATAAAACAACTCTAGTTTATCTAAATTACATAAACCTGGAACACATAGATCTTGTTTCATTTTATTATGCTAGAGAATTGTATACACCTGAAGAGTTTATCGCTAATTAAATTTTAAAAAATTTGTCATGAAAAAATGGTGAACTTGTATCCACAACTATTGCCTGAGCCAATTGTGCGTGACGAAAGATTACAGGCGCAAGCGATTGAAAGTGCAGACTCATTTTGTTTAATACATATTACAGAAGCATTGAAGTATTTGGCAGGTGAAGAGGCAAAATACTCAAGGCGTAAAAGACAGTATAGCACAGTTTTCAATTCTGTACAAAACACATCAATGGCTGTGGGTGTGGTTTCAGCTGGATGTTCTGCTGGTGGTATATGGGAATTGGTAGTATAAATGGGATAGCTATTGAAGGAGTTAGCATTGCCACATGTCTGGCATGCTTTGGTTTGGAAGCCCTTAACAAAAGATTTCATAGAAGTTACAAAAACATGAGGCATTGAGTACTCTTGCTGGTGCAAAGTTGAGTAGTATGAAACTTATTATCAGTAAAGCTTTGGAGGACAATAAAATCGATGATGATGAGTGCAGGATGATTTGGCCAATTACAAACAATAGAAGTCAGAAATTCTAAACAAAATGTGTAGTCACCCCATGAATGTTGAAGAACTAAAGACATCTTTTTTTAGAGGAAGGGAAAAAGATAGGGGTAAAAGAGACCACAGAAAAACTACAAGGTCTTCTAAGCAAGTAAAGATAAGTTTTGGTAATCATTCATTATTTCTATCATACACTTCACCGAGAGATGTTGTACTGCTCATGCCACTCACACCTGTCTATTTAATGCCATCAGCTCCACCGCCAGACTGAGAGAAAAAAATATTTTGTTGTCTATGTTACTTGTCAAATCAGTCCAAGTAAGTTGATGACTGAGTCAAAAACTTATAAGAACTTATGTTAAGACACTTATAAGAACTTGTTTTAAATCACTTATAAGAACTTGTTTTAAATCACTTATAAGAACTTGTGGCAACTAACTTAGAAGAACTTGTAGAAGTAACTTTAAAGTTAATTACCAGTTGAAGGTAACCTATTAATTTACTTTTTGTTGGCACGTAACAAGATAGGTACTTAATGTTGTCCACTGCGTTTTATTTAAAATAAACTGTGTGTCTTGAGATAGGCGGGGTATTGGAAAACAATAGAGAGTAATTGTCTAATTATTAATTTAGGTGGGGGGTTGAAATGTCTTTAGTTTATTTTACTGAGTGCACTATATGGGGTCTGATTTATTTTGAGAGAAATGACCATGAAGGAAGAAGACGACCTAAATTCGTTAATTAATTAGGGTCAACTTAAGACAATGGGCAGGTGGTCTGACAATCTCTATTCTTATATCTCTAAGTAAATGACGTCATGTTCTTTGCCAAAGGCACAATGACGGCTGTGTTGTGGTTAGACGTGTGCCGAAAACAGGCTAATTTATGCAAAGGAAAGGGTGATTAAGAAATAGATTCTTACATCAGTGCCCGTCATTTAGGCAGTATTCATTTTTGCTCATAGGATAAGGCTTTAAAACCACTCCAGTGAGATTCTCAGTATCACCGTAACCTAAACACCGATGCAAGACTGTAGGTCTATATGAGTCATTATTTGGTACTGGCCACAAAAAGGAGGAATTGTGGTACAAAATTAAAACTTGAGCAAAGTTTATGAAATTTGCAGCATTGTGTATCAATCTGGTTTTAGAATTAATTACGAAAAAAGCGTGGGGTCAAGTTGCTTTGGCTTAATATTGAATTTAGTCTTCAGCTACTTGAAGAGGTTTCTAATGTTTCACCCTGACACCAATGTGCTGATGAAAGTGATATGAAAATGAAAGCAACTTATTTTGATATGAAATAATTAGTTGAACTCCTTTTTAGCCCTAAAATTTAAAAATGAAGTTTTTCATATCATTTGTTGTGTTCATATACCGATAATAGTCGTGTGACACTGAAACCTTAGAAACCATACAACTTAAAAGTTCCTTCAAGATGTATTACTTCCATGTTTTCCTTTGTTTTCTTATTTAACACATTCCTTGCAATATCATCAACATTTTTCATGTATTTTATCAATTGTTACTTTGTCAATTGGGAAACTGAAGGTGTTTGTAAAGCGAGTTACAGCGTTTCATGTGACACCGTGTGACAAGACGATGATGAAAGATAGTGTAATCTAACTCATTTTTGAAAAAAATATCAATTAAAGTGCACCTCAGTGTTGATTTTAGGGTTACAATACAAGGATGAAAGATTGTGCAACCTAACTCAGTTTTGAACAAATATCTAGAAAAAAAGCGCCACAGTGGTTATTTTAGGGTTTTAGCGCTTCATATGGCTGATCGGCAATTTTCAGTCAGAGGTCGTTGCAATCAGGGTTTAACCCCAAGAGAGATCAAACCAGGTTAACCCGGTTTGGTGCGTTTACACTTGCAAGTGGAACAGGGGTTGACCCGCTCATGTGACCTTGGCAAAGCATCTTAAGATGGCCCATATGCATTGCTTTCAGTCACTTTCTTAGCGCCCCCTCTCTTTCCTATCTCTTTTTTTTGTGAGCTTTGGCCACAGTAGATCTATGATCACTGGTCGATCATGCACATTTCTCTCCCCTATCAGTAGAGATAGATAATATGAGCGAATTTGGACAATTTATATCTATCCCAAAATTCCAGGATTTTTCGACCGCATACTCCCACACCTTTGCGCCACCCATTTTTCTTGGTTTTCTCCTCTTTTTTTTGTAAAATAAAGGTTTCCAAAATCAATGACATTAAAATTAATATTTTTTATTATAAAATGAATCAAGACGAATTACTTCTTCTAAATGATATTAATGCTGTAGAAAACAAAGACTTAGACTCGAAAAAACAACGCCTTCTTTCTGTAGTTGTGTCAGGCAAATCAAAGACTTATCTCGGAAAACAATACATGACAGAGGATATTGAATCTCTCACCGCTGACGAGCTAATCAAGCTTCATTCTAAATATGAAAACCACATTGCTTCACTAATGACTCGTGATTTGAGTCGATCTCTTGTATGCCTATACACAAAAGCAGTGAGTCACTTTCTACCTGTGGATAGTGACAGCCTATCACACGACCTTGAAAGCAATCCTATTGTTTCAAGTTCAATTGGCAAATTAGCATGTGTCATGTTTTACAAGTTTGGAAATTACCTTGCACCTGTCGTAACATTACTAGTTACTGGGAGCCATATTGATTTCTCAAAAATAAATTTTACTGCAGAAGAAAATGGACGAAACCCAGACGACTCCACAACCGAACCCCAGTCCAGTTTTGACACAGGTTCAAACTGTGACGAAGACTAAAAGTCCAGGCAGGGTTGAGGCTGGAAAAAGATTAGCCGAATATAATAGGCAAAAAAAATTACAGCTTAAGGCACAAACAGAAATGACTCATGTAACTGATCCACCGTCAGGATCGTCAGGACCTGTGTCAGTACCGTCACACCTTCATCAAAGTGAGAGACAAACAACCCAGTCTAACCCTGACCCTGACCCTGAACCTCAAACAACAAAATATATAGTTGCCGGATTTGTTGTCGGATTTGTTTACGTAGGTTATCAATTATACAAAAAATACAAACCACAGACTCGTACAGTGTCCAAAAAATTAGACACTCCAAAAACAAAACCAGAAGTCGCCACATTACCAGTAACACCCAAAGCCATTGACCCATTTTATATGCAGTAAATAAAAATATTATTTTAATTTTTCTTGCCTAAGAAATGAATGACACAAAGAACTTGATGAACCTTGTGTATCACTCTGCCGTAATCAGTGGATTAGCAGTAGCTTATTCTATGCTAGGAAAAAATCTACTCAAAATGAAATCAGCAGACTTGAGTAGATTAGACTTTGAAGACAGTGCTAAGCTAATTGCAGTTGTTACAGCGTCAATTGCGACAAAAGATTTTCTTGTCAAGCAGGGAATTATTCCCGAAAATGTTTCTATGTAAATAAAAATAATATGGCGACGATAGCTATTATGATTGGAGGTGCGATGGTTAATGCATTGGCTTTCAGTGGCTCAAATTATCTCTTTTCAAAAATGGGTAGAGAAGAATCTGCAGAAGAAATGAAACGTCACAATGAAGCGTCAGAAAATTAGCACAAGCTCAACAGGATTATGAGAAGCAAAGAATTGAGAAACTTGATTTCATCAATGAAAGATTGAGGCTTGAAGGCCATGCACAACATACGTTTTCAAATACAGATGACGCAATTCGTGAATACTATCTTGTCACAGGTGAAGACATGTCTATCCCAAAACCAAAACTAAGTGACTATTACAAACCAAGCTCACAACAAAGAAATGGAGAGATAATCTTTGTTCTAGTGGTAATGACATTTGTTTATTTTACTGGAGTTTTCATTGCTAGAAAAAATGGCAGCCGAAAATAAACTATCAAAAATATATTACTCACCATCAGGGTATTGGAAAGGAGCAACAGCTATTGAAAAATTACATGCCGCTGTGTGCAGAGATATAACACTCAATCAAGTCAAGCAATGGTTACAGAGACAGGCAATTTGGCAGATATATCTCCCTGCTCCAAGAAAGATAACAAGACCTCATTTTGAGAACACAACACCAAATGACACACCAAATGGACCTTTTGTTCTTACCACATGACACAATAAGAAAGAAACGATACAAGTATGCATTAACTGTTGTAGACATTGCTTCAAGGTACAAAGACGCTGAACCCATATCTGACAAAACTGCTACCACAGTTGTGACTGCTTTATCAAGTATCTACAAAAGAGGCCCCCTGAAATACCCCAGACTTGTGCAGGTCGATGACGGATCAGAATTTAAAGGTGCAGTTAATCAGTTATTTGCTAAGCATGGTGTAATAGTCAGACGAGGCATTCCAGGTGTACACAGATCACAGGCAATTGTAGAGAACTTTAACAAACAGTTATCAGAAAGACTTTTCAGTTACCAGTATTCTAAGGAACTCATGCATGACACCCGTAACACTGAATGGGTAAAGAGATTACCACATGTGATAAAAGCAATGAACAATGAAGGACACCCAAAACCTGCTGATGCTATTAAATTGAAAACAATTACAGAGCCAAAAACAGGACCAACCCCGGCACCAGACACAAGTTTATTTACTAAACAGGTGAGATATTTATATCAGCCAGGGGAGGCTGAGAATGATGACAGACGCAGGGCAACAGACCCCATCTGGTCAACGTCCGTTCATAATATAAAAAAAATAATTCCCGGTCCTGACGCAACAATATATTATCTGTATGACCCTGCACCCCAAAGGGCATTTGTCAGAGAAGAATTACAGATTATTCCCCCAGACACCGTTACTCATTTCAGTAACTAAGTCGTCAATTAATTCATCAACCAGTCCGTCAACTATTTCTTCAGATAACTTGAGCCTGTAATGACCTGGTGCATAAGCTTTTTCCTTACTGTGAAACACTCGTTTCGTGTCCCCAACTGCAAGTGACTTTTTGTGTGTTTGAATTATTTCAAGATTGTGTTTGTTTGATCTCAGTGACTTGTTTGGATAATCAGGCATTAATGCACCGTCTAACACTTGCTTGTAATGTTCATGACGAATGTCTTTATTTTTTATTGCTGTTTTTTTAATTCCTTTGGCTTTCGACTGACTACCTTTCTGGTGCAGTATAGAATACATTTTTGATCTCAGTCCAACATACTCAACTATTGGTACACCATTTAGTTCATCCTTAAACTTACCAGGTACTTTCTTGTTTTGTGTGCAGTACAGTGGATGATCCTTAGGGTAGTCAGACGTGTCATACATGTGTAACTCTGTTTTCATGTCTTCATAAAAGTCTTCAGTAGGCACATCAATGATCATAGAGTCAGTGTCAGTGTATAACAGACGGCAGTCAGGATACTTCGGTTTGAAGTAATCATAATAAAATTCAAGCATCAACAGTTTTGACAACTCAAGAATTGCCATACCAATGAATACTGGCTTGTCCAGTTTAACAATCTTTTTTTTCAGTGACACTGCATACAATGATGAATGGAACTCTTTGTACCCTGTGTACTGTGGCTTACCTGTAAGTTTAATTGCACCTGATTCAGTTGTGACTAGTCTCACATCTTTTCTGTGATGAGGATTTTCCATTGTCTTGCCAAAACAGGCATTGTTCATAAGCTTAAAGAAGTCTTTGTCAAATGCAGTGTTGCCGTCTCTGGCACGAAGGGTTGTGTTCTTCATTATGTAATCTTTCATGAAAGCACTCTGATCAAATTGAATTCCTCTGTGAACTTTTTTTAGTACTAACCCGTGTCTGATGTAAAACTGTAACAAGCGGTAGTGACAAACGTAATTGAATTTGTCATTTAAATTTGGTACAAGTTTGGTGTCTTCTTTTTTTCCCGTCATACTCATTTTCTCAACAGCCAACGGATAATCATTGTGGTAATCATGTAGGTGGTGTGGGTACTCCAGGTCGACTTCAAAGATCCAACCCTTCGCGTCGTTTCGGTCAAGATTCATAATATTGTTAGTTAACCCTGATTCTGTTACATCATACTGTGACAAATCATGCAGACAAAAGTTTTTCAAGGGCAATAACTCACACATTGCCCAGCCATACAAATTGTTAGCGTCTACATAGGTAATAAATGACCTTGACCTCGAGGGGTCAAACCCAAGGTCACCATAACCGTCCAGATATTTATTGTTGGCTCTGGCATAGTTATTTGCTGCAATACTAATCCCTCCCCTCAATCCACGTTCCACCATTTCACCCATCGTACGATCAGACAACAGGTCTATAGATATCTTACTGGATTTCAAAAATGCATCCCATGTCATGCCAGGACTAGTTATGTAACAGGCTGGGTCAAGTTTGAAGTGCAATAGACCCTTTTCACGGTAACTTTCAAATACGTCTGCTAGCAAACAAACGTCTGCTTTCAAGTACTGATCGTGATAGTCACCGATCGTTTGACACCCTAATTTACCCCACGCATCAAGTGCATGTTGGTATTCAGAGTCAGAAATACCTTTACCAGTTAGTGTGGAATAAAATTTCTCTTTTGGTGGCAGTCTTGTTTCCTCAAACACAACCCAGTGATCAATGTACTCATACGGATAGACACCTTTCTTAATCAAGTCTGGTTCAAAATATTTACTCGTTATTGGATACTCAGTCAGTCCTTCTGCCAGACTAGCCAATCCTAAAGATAAATGTTGCATGGAGTCATAAAATGATAATTTGTCTAACCTAAAAGTCAAGTACTTTTCAGTTGTCTGGGCAATACAATTTATGTTTTTGAAAGACTCATCTACAGCCTGCATGATAATGTGTGAATCATATCCTTTGAGATTGTGGAAAAATATTGGTAACTTATATGTCTTGGGATCTGTTTTTAATAACAAGTTACAATTGTTATGTGCAGCACCTCTGAAACGCCCAGTTATGTGATCATGGTCACGAACTTTATCACCCCCCAGAGGCTGTTCACAAATCCAACACGTCTCAGCTGTATCAAATTTTAGTTTGTCTTCTTCTGTCATCACCAAAGGCATCTGGCATGTTGTGAGATACTGTACTACCTGACTATACAGATGTCTCATTTCTGTTAAAAACAAACATGCTGCATTTTCACCTCTGTAGATAACAGGCTCTGAATGCAAACCGTCTGACCTAACAAGAATGTATCCAAAAGAACACACCACTTGGTCACTTAGTTTTATAGTCTTTGGTAATGACTCTGGAACAGGACCTTCATACGGAACAACCAGTGATTCGAAATCTGCGTACACTACAAACGGCAACTTTTGCTGATTCCCATAGTTCTTAAAATATACTTGACTACCAGGATCTGGGTACTTAAGTACAGTTTGTATGTCATCAGGTGACCTACAATGTAGGATGTGTTTGTGCGCTACGTTTATGGAGGAGAATCTCTGTAAACATCTTTTACAAACTTCCTGTTTCCCATTGTGTTTTGTTGTATGTCCATGAATTAGACGTGACATACTCCTAATAATTGTGTAGTGGAAGTTATCATTATCACCAGCAGGACCGATTAATAACATATCAACATGTCTATCTTCTGACTGCCCATAGGTTGGGGCAATTGGGGACACTCTAATTGGCTGTAACTTATCAACAGACTCATTATCCCACACATACACATTTACAGATATACCAGGATTTAGTTTTTCAAACAAGTCTATGTCCTCTATTTTAACAGGAAACTCAATGCCACTAAAATCGAGTTCATTTACAAATTTGGTGTAGTTAGATACACGTTCAGGTTTTGATTTTACAAAGTGTAGTTTAGCAAGCACACACCACATGAAACAATAGTTGTCATTGTTCTGTATATTAACAACAGCCTTTTTGTTTGCAACCTCTGTTGGCAGTGGCAACCATGATTTACCTAATATTGGATGATACCTTGACTGCTTTAGTTTTAGTTCATGTACATGTCCTTCGTGCCAACCAGACCCCTTCATTTTTGCACTGTCAATTGCTTGGAGGAAGTCAGGTAATAGTCTGTCTCTAAACACGTTCTCCAATTCTCTTCTTGTGTTAACTGTGTGTTGTCTTGTAGAGATATACGATACAATTACTTCACCGTCTACTCTAGTAAATTCTATTTTAGCAACAATCTGAATCTTCACACTGTCTGTAAGAAGATTATCTTGTATGACAGAAAAAGATCTTTCTATTGATTCATAGACATTATTAGTATTAGATATAGGTAAGTCTGTTGTGTGAAACACGTTTCTTAAACCAGACGAGCCAGGGTTTGATGGGCCAGGGCTTTGAGCATTGTCCGTCATTTTTATTTGTCCGTCAAAATAATAAATGAAAAAAAAATTATCACTGTCACACCATATGTAATACTGTATTATCGGTAGTTATGATAAACAAGTCAACTACTTCCCTGGTGTTTGTCCTGCAGATGTAATATCACTTTATTGAATGTAACACTTTCAATGTAACAATGTAGTTTTCTTAATTGAACAAATATGTCTTCACACAGTACCTCAAACCAACGCAAGTGGCCACTGTTAGCATTATAAACTTTAAAAGCATTTGTCTTAAGATCAACAGTCTCAAAATCATAATGTGGTAATCCATCTGAATATTCCAAAGTAACATTATATGTCGTGTATATACTTATTGTCCGTGTTGAGAGTTTAAAGCGGGGTCCAAACACACATGATTTTAAGTCAGTAAAGTGCATAACATCTTTGAAGCATTCTGTAACATCAATCACTTGGGTTTGTCCGTCTGTCATTTTTATTAGACAAACAAAAGAATAAATTAATGTGGGCTGATCTGTCTTTAAAATGAGCTTTAGATGCTTAGTTGATTTCAGTTTATTTTTCACATCATCACATTCATGTTTATTTGGTATGACATCATTCTCTCTGAGACAGTCTTCAAAGCTGTCACGATCCTTACAGTAAAACAAACAGATAAACTTTAACTGTTCTCGAAAATCTTTCAGTACAGCATTATATTTTTGAGTGAGAATCCATACACTGATGTTTGCATGTCTACCACTGAAAGCAAGTTCTGCTAGAGTGTTTCTCTTTTTGACAATGTCTTTCTCTGCTGAGCAGTCATCAACAATAAACAATGTTGGCTGTCCTTCAAACTGCTTGTAAAAATATTGTAGGTAGTCATTCAGTTTTTTCTCAGGGTCAACTAAGTATATGTTGCTGTCAGTCCAAATGAATAAACGGTTGTGATAAGCTTTGTTGTGTTTGATTGTAGGACAAAATATTACAATGTTTTCAAAGTGGTGTATGTATCTTGTTTGTAATAGATCAAGTACAAATTCAGTTTTACCACACCCTGTGGCGCCAACGAATAGGCCACAGTGTGGGTCAAGGGTCATCAAGCTCTGGTTCATTTTAATACACAATATAATTTTAATATATGTGTCCACTTAGTCTACTGTCTTGTATATTGAGTTGTGCGTCATATATCAGGTACAAATATATATTTATGGCTGCAGCAGTTTCAACCTTCTTTTGTATCTGAATTGTTATTCCATCACTACCATTCTCGACAGTTCGTCCTGACCCATGAAGATAGTCGTCATCTGTACTACAAAGGTCTAGCCACAGTGCATACTTATTCGTCAGGTATTGTCCGATCCTAACATCATACAGATGTAGATCTTTGCACGCAATGTTTGCAGGTTTATCTCTAATCCTTCCTCCTGCAAAATACTTTGTGATCTCATCATAGTGTTGATAAGGTAACATTCCTGAAGCCTACACTTGATTAGGGTGGCCTTCGATTGTGCAGGACAAATGTGTAATCTTAGGATTGTAGAATTTTTCTGAATCCCTTTTGTATGGATCTGCTGGTTCAACAAACAACATAAGAATACCTTTCAGTGACCTGGCAGGCATGTTCAAGTTTATGTTCCACATTGGGTCGCTTTTGTCTTTGGGTATTAAACTATGTCTAATCACACGGTCATAATAAATTGGAAGTCTTGACTGGTATTGATTTTGAATGAGTCTGGCTAGTTCAGTATGTGTAACAATTTCATATTCCAAGGAAATGTTAGAGATCTTATATGTTGCATCTGTGGCAGATGATTTTATAACTTTGGAGTAGTCATTGAAAGTTAGTTCAAAGCTCAGACGGTCATTCAGTGCCCCTTGATAATAAGGCAAATGAGCTGTTAGGATTTCAAACTCAAGTGGTATGTAAAACCTGGTTCCATATGTTTCTGCTATAATAACGTCCTGGGCTGCTGACGTTGATTTATCTCCAGCATTGATTCGAAGTTTACAGACATTATCTGGCTGTATGCCTTGGTAAGTACGGTCCTCTCGTTCTTCTCTTGTTAGCCAAAGGTCTTTGTAACAGTAGAACACATCGGAGTCGTCAAGACTAAACACTTCCTGTCCTTCAAGTTTTACTTTAATAGTTCTAACAATTGCTCTGCCAAGATTGTCAACCAGTGTTCTGTTTACATCTGCGTCTGATGATAGTTCAATATTAAATGCTAGGCGTGCAGTGCCAGGAACAATAACGTCACTGGGACCTAGGTTTGGAAACTTGACTGTAAGTGTTTGGTTCTGGTCTATGGTACTTGGATTGTTTGTGATGACTATTGTTTGTCGAATGCCCTTAACACCAAGAGGCTCACGTAGTTTTCTGTATGGGTCTAACTTTGATCCGTAAGACTGTGTCATTTTTATTATGCACAATAAAAAATAATAAATTAATAAAACAATGGCAGCGGGAGGATTTAATCATGAAGATTTTGAAATGGATGACATGAATGTCTCAGATACCAGTATCACAGATATGACTGGAATGGTAACTAGTAGTAGTAGTATGCATCATGAACTGTTAAAAGACAAAGTAAACTCATTTTATGACAGTGTTGGAGCGCGCCCAGATGTAATAGATCCTAATCAATTTGAATATGATAAAGGACACTTATTTGTAAATACAGACAGAGGGAAAATATATCTAACACATAAAAATAATCCTTCTAAGTTTAGAGCTTTAAGTACAATTAAAGGTGAAGTCGGTGGTAACTCTGGGTTGGCAAGGTATCTTGGAATTGGAGGGTCTCCTGTCACGCCAAGACTGGTTAGTGTTCTTCACGACACGCAAACAAAGTTGCCAACAGGGCAACAAATTGAAATGGCACCTGTAACAAACCTACCAGAAATAGCAAACACAGTGATACAAGAAACCTCATTTACTGAAGGACAAATAAATGATGCTTTGAAAACAATAGATGATCCACCTTTGTCAATGAGAGAGATTATGGGTTTGGATAAATCACTGCAGATGATAAGAGGTGAGATGGTAAATAATGTTGCCAAACTGGGTGAGCTTGATAATCAAATAGAATGAGAAAAAGAGAAACTGGCTACCGCAGACAATGGGAATCTTGACACAGAAATGAAAGAAAGAATCCAACACAGATTAAATGATTTGCAGATAGAAAGATCAGGAAGGTTAGAAACAATTAGTATTGGAAGACAAAAACTGAAATCACAGGTCAACAGAATTAGAGAAACTATTCAGAAAATACTTCACGAAGACACTACTCTGGCTGAGAGACTTAAAACACTTTTCAGAGAACAGGGTATCACAATTGCTAGTTTAATTACTGCTCTTGGGTTTATTATCAGTACTGTTGTGTTGGCTGTCTCCGGTGCTGGCAGTGCTGGGGGTGGTCCAGCACCGCCAGGTCCACCAACCCCGGGCCCACCGGCTCCCACAGATCCAAAAGATTTACAGTCATGGGTAAAGAAACAGTTGTCTCACATATCAGACTTGCTTAAGAAATTGGCTCTGAAAGCAGTAGACGCATTGCCTGGCATTATAGGCACGGTTGTCAGCTGGTTGATTAGTACAGCGGCAAAGGCAGTAGGGTTTATGGCAGAGCATGTGTGGGTCTTTTTGGTTACAGTAGGAGGGTTGATGGTGGGTTATTTAATGAAACAGATAAAGAAGTAAAACCCCTAACCCTGTTAGACCTATTACCAATGCAGTTCTTTCTGACTCATGTGTGTCCGGGGTTGGTGTAGGGGTTACCGCTTGTATGAGTGCCGGTGTTGGGGCCGGGGCCGGGGTTGGGGGTGTTACCGTCTGTAATGATTTTAATGACTGTACATGTGTGGTTGTGGCCCCCAAGTTTACAGATTGATTGAGTCCTAATTTTTGACCAACACCTGCAACAATGATTTCATTATTATAATTTGTTATTGTACCCATTTGGAGTTGAAGGTCAGATGGTAACATGTATAACCCGATGCCAACTACAAAGTCAACTTTTGATCTGGCATATCTGAGAACGTCTTGGTAGCGTTGTATGCTAGATGGGAGATCAACTGTTGAATTAATTGAATCTTCAAGATTTGCAAGAAATTGTTTTTGTGCTTCAAATTTGCCACTTCCATTCAAAATATTCGATTTTGTTAGTGATTGTGCTCCTAGTAAATACCAGACATATGTTCTGATAGACTCATTGACGCGCTCAACTCCTGCTTGAGTAAACCCGTCAGTTTTATCTAAAATAAATGTGGTCCAGGCATTAGACTGCTTCTGCTCTATTGATCCTATCCAGACTTGTGATTTTGATGAGAATGAAGTGTACCCAGTGTAATAATCTTGAGGGTATTGTCTGTGACTCATAGCATAATACAATGTACCCATGCCGTGGTGATCATCAAGTTTTTGTGTGAAGTCATACTTAATGCTTATGTTAAATTCATTACAGATGCGTTCAAATGCTTTCATATCCATGGGGTTGTTAAACCTGTTGAAACTGGATTCAGTTGGTAGTGGGGTATGCAGTTCTGACAGTATACGTCTAAGCTGGTAATAAACATGGAAACGGTAGACAGATCTAATCAGTTTGTTTGAGTGATTCAAGTGGTCTGTAAATGAAACACCACAGCCTGTAGTTGAACACAGTATGGCAAAGTTGAGTTGGTTTTGAAACATCTGTAGTGGACTTGAAGACCACTTTCTTGCAGTAGAGTCATCTGTTATTGGAGGGTTTAGGTAATGGTCGAACGGATTTGGTACTTTGACTTGAAATAGATCTTGTTCAGACACAGCTATATCAAGCTGATTTAGTTGAATTATTTTCTGTTCATAAGTTGGTGCAACATTATATTTGGCATTCACATTAAATTCAAATGCGTTTGTTGTGGTAATGGTTGGTGATTTAAATTCCATCCTTTTTTATATGAGATAATAAAAATGTTTATTACCTTAACAAATCTTGATACAAGCAAACCAGTGTGTTTAACTAATGGGATTGATAATCGTGATGGTAGCAAGGCTGTAGCTATCCATGAATTGTTCTACACAGTAAAATGGTTTAATGTAGAGGATGATATATATAATAAAGTAAATTTAGATGGTAAGACTGAAGCTATACCACCTGGGTATTATGACTTTTGTACTATAGCTGAATGGTTTCAAAGTAAATTTAAAATTAAAGCAACTTTAAATCCAGCTAACCTACTTGTTACATTAGAATTTCCGACACAAAATTGGTTAAAAATTTCAGATAGATTTGCATATTTACTTGGATTTTATATTGACGAAGATTGGTATAGAACAGATGATTTAGATGAAGCTATGTTTGGTATTATAACAATGAAGACCAAAAAACTTAAAATAACTGGAAAACGTCCTGTCAATTTGTCAGTACACACAGTGCTAAATGTTTATTTGAAAGAACTAAACACATCTGAGAATGTTCACAATGGAAAGCCTTCAACTTTGTTGAGATGCTTACCTACTGGAACTGCTCCATATTGTGAAAGTGTAGTTGTTAGATTTCCTAATTTGCAGTTTAAGAAATTAGGTTCTAGTTTCTTTGAGTCACTGAGTATATCTGTAACTAATCAGGATGACAAACCAGTTCTTATGCATGATTTTAGTGTTGTGTTAGAAGTTAAATAATTTTATTTTTGTTTATAAAAATGAGTGGTCTTGGTCCAAAGCGAACAATCATACCAGTTGCGTGTCCAGTAACAGAGTTGAAAGATTTGGCAGACGTCCAGGATTTTGAGAAGGAAGGGGATGTTGGAGAAATATATGGTTTTGAACTTGATTTAAATGGCATGTACAAGAGGAAAATAATTGTTGACATGAAAGACGGTGAAAAACAGATTCCTAAACTTGGTCAGCTACGTGATGTTACTGTACCTACTCCACCTGTAAATAATGTGCCCTACAACTTAATACATGTAGGTAGTAAGTGGGTTGTTTCACCTGTGCCGGCACCAGCACCAACAATTGACTGGGACATAAAGTTGGAATTTATTAGTCCTTATGTATACACCGATGATGAAGGTGCCTTAGTGTTTAGGAAGGTTGTTAACTCGGGGCCGCTTATTGTAAGTCTTGTTCCAAGCTTTGCCCCAGACGACAATAGCAGAGAAAAACTGAAAGTTGAAAATTATGAGAAACGGAGATATCTTCTTACGCACAGGAAGGGTAGGTCTGATGCGAAGGTCGTGTTTGCACCAATAAACTTTCCCATCGCAAGAGAAGCGACAATAGTATTTGAAATTATTATGAGATCAGTAACTACTGCTAAAGAGGCTCAAATTGCACAAGGAATTAAACTTACATGGAATGAAACAGTAACAGAATCATCAAAGGTCTTTATTGCTATTACAAAAAATAATGATGTTATTAATGTTTCGAGCAGTGTTCCAGCTGTCAAGGTGGTGGTCGACAAAACAACTTTTGTTCGTCTAACTTACATAAACCTTGAACACATTGATCTTGTTGCATTTTATTATGCTAACAAATTGTATACTTTTGAAGAGTTGCAAAATGTAATTGCTGATTAAATAAAAAAAAAAATATTTGTCAAAAAAAATGGTAAACTTCTATCCGCAACTACCGACGCTTGAGCCGACTGAAACAAATGTGATGACTAAAACAACACTTGCGCCTGATCCACAGGTGACAGCTGTGCCAATTGCATCAGATAAAACATTACAGGCAGATGCATTCAGATTAAATAATATTACAGAAGCAATTCAATATTTGGAAAGTGAAGAGGCGAGGTACTCCAGATGTAAGAGACGGTATCAGACCATTTTTAATTCTGTTCAAAACACTTCTATGGCTATTGGTGCAGTTTCAGCTGGATGTTCTGTAGGAGGTATTGTTCTGTTTGCCACGGGAATTGGAAGTTTGGCTGGAATAGCAGTTGAGGGTGTTAGCGTTGCTACATGCCTGGCTTGCTTTGGTTTGGAGGCCTTGAACAAGAGGTTTCACACGAAATTACAGAAACATGAAACATTGAGTACGCTTGCTGGTGCAAAGCTGAGCAGTATGAAACTTATTATCAGTAAGGCATTAAACGATAATTGTATTGATGACGAGGAATTTAAGAGAGTCCAGGATGATTTAAATAATTACAAGAAACAGAAGTCTGAAATCCAGAATAAAATGCGTAGTCAATCTCCCGTGAATGTTGAAGAACTGAAGGCTAGTTTTTTAGAGATGGGTAAACAGATCGGTGTTCAGGAAACCACAGAAAAACTACACAATCTTTTAAACAAATAAAAATCAGATTTGGTAATCGTTTATTAATGACATACACTTCACAGAAAAATGACATGCCACCTAACTATTTAACCCCATAAGCACCACCACCACCACCTGACTATTACTAAAAAAAGTTTTTTCATTGTCCTTGTATATTGGGAAATCTGTCCGAGTATCTTGCTGACTTGCATCAAGAACTTACAAGATCTTATGTTAAGACACTTATAAGAACTTGTTTTAAGTTACTTGCTGGTTTATAAATTACCTTATTAAGTACTTGTAATTTACTTAGAAACATCTAGACAGTAACATAGACAGTAACTTGATAATTTTACCCATGACTTGAACACCAGAAAATAATCTAGACTCAGTAACAACATGGGAGAGAATTTGCTCTGTTCAGTATCAGCATAAGAAATAATAACAGATTATTTCCCTTGTTCAGTAAAAGGGAAGGAATCACCACCTGTTCAGTAACAAAATTTTAGATTACTTCCCTTTGTTGAATATAAGTTTATACAAGGGAAGTAATTTTGAGAAAATTTTGGTAAGACAAAAAGTTACTTCCCTTGCTTTATTAAATTATCTTTTAATTTTTGACTAAAATATATATTTTTTTCATAAAAAATAAAAGGCAAGATGTGTCAATAATTATGATAGATAATAGTATAAAGATGTTATTATTTGATTTTTGTTTAAAAATGTGTGATTATTGTTGTCTTTTAATACAAATATAATTTTTTTGGTATTACTTTTTTACTTTTGCTTCACCAGCTTAATTTTATTTAGGAGAATGTAGGGTTATATAAATGAAAATGTTTCTATTCATTGTGGGTCCGTTGTCCTGGTCCAGTGGCCTGGCAAACAAACAAAGAGAGTGAGTTGTGCACATTAACCTAAGGTTGTAACTCTCTTTGTCTGTTCCAAGCACCTCTGGGACATCTCCACACTTTCGTTTCGGGCAGCCGAGTTGAGGAGTCGGTAGATTCCCGTCTGGGGTGGGCAGAACAAACCAAAAGCTAGGCCACACCAAAAGCTCTCACAGGGAATGCGAATTGTGCACTTGAACCTGGGTTAGCTGACTCTGTGAGAGCAACTGGAAAAAGACCAGGAGCGGACTGTTACCATTTTTTGGTTCCAGTGTCATTGACCTCGTGACCTTTGACCTTGACCCATGACCTTGACCCTTGACCCATAACCTTGACCCATGACCTTGGCGACATTGACTCGGTGACCTTGACACATGGCCTTGGTGACCTTGACCATGACCTTGACCCACGACCTTGGTGCCCTTGACCCATAACCTTGACCCATGACCTTGATCCATGACCTTGACACATGACCTTGACCCATGACCTTGGTGACCTTGACCCTTGACCCATGACCTTGGTGACCTTGGCCCATGAACTTGACCCGGTGACCTTGATCCAGTGACCTTGACACATGACCTTGGTGACCTTGGTCCATGACCTTGGTGACCTTGATCCATGACCTTGACCAAGTGGCCTTGACCCAGTGGCCTTGACCCGTTGACCTTGATCCATGACCTTGACCTTGCGACCTGGTGACCTTGGTCTTGTGACCTTGGTGACATTGACCTTGGTGACCATGACCTTGACCTTGGTCTTAACCCTTGACCTGTGACCTTTTGTCTTGCCTGAGACAATCACAGAAAGAAGGCGCTGTTTTTTCGAGTCTAAGTCTTTGTTTTCTACAGCATTAATATCATTTAGAAGAAGTAATTCGTCTTGATTCATTTTATAATAAAAAATATTACTTTTAATGTCATTGGTTTTGGAAATCTTTATTTTACTGAAAAAAATAAGGAGAAACCAAAAAAAATGGGCGGTGCAAAGGTGTGGGAGTATGCGGTCGAAAAATCCTGGAATTTTGGGATAGATATAAATTGTCCAAATTCGCTCATATTATCTATCTCTTCAGTGCCGCTGTTTATTTTTCCATTCACAATTGCTTAAACATACTCTAAATGTTAAACGGCAACAGTAACAACAAAGATACATATAATATTAATGTGAAACTGTCCACTTTAATGACTGGTGCTCAAGAGAAAAAAAAAAAAAAACAGGTATTCTGAGAAAATCGGCAACTCTTGGTTTGCAAATGTCGACCGGTTTCTAGCGTTTCAGGTGAATTTGTGCGTGACACGTCGCATTCTGGGGGCCACAAAAAAGCCTGGTTTTCGGAGTAAGCGGGTAAATTCAGTGTCATCAGTTGCTGTGTTTGAGGCGGCTCGATTTGCAGCCCGTTTGAAGTGATAAATGACTGGAGGTTGTTTGCGTTTGCAGATCATCTTTAACCGATGTTTAAGTTTGCGGGTTTCTAGTGTTTCATGTGTGACACGGTGCTCAAAAACTGATCATGATTAGCAAAGAAATCAGTGGACGTATTGACTGCAAATAGGCCCGTTTCGGAAGTTTTTGGTGTGCACTTTTGATTTATACAGACGACATTTACCGTACGATTTGCTAACGCTTGCAGACGATATTTTTGTTGATATCGGAAACGTGACACCGGTTGAAACGCTAGACTAAACCCGGAATTCGCACACAAAATTCACGGAGATATAAAGCATACAGATTTATCTGCATTTAGCATGTTTCATTGATGTTTTATTTAATGGAAACGCACACTGAAAAAGCAACTACACTGAAGCTCCATTTAGTGCGCACAGCACCCCTTCCAGAGTAAGGTAACCGATTTCCTCTTTTCGGACGCTTTTTTTTTTTTTTTTTTTACCCATTCAGCCCTGACGCACTACAGCAGTAGATAGGTCGACCATGATAATTCAAGAGTAGTGCAAGATTAGTTTGGCGCCGGTCGGTGCCAAGCTAATCTGGCACTACCCTTGAATTATCATGATCGACCCATCTTATGCAACAGGTGCATAGTCGTTAGATGACACTTCCAAAATATGGGAATTACGTGCGTCCGGCTGAACGACATAGAAGCGATTTCGGTCCTTTTCCCCTGATTTCATCACCACTTTATCCGGCTTTTTTTATATAATCTATGCTACTGTAGATTCAGTGTTTGATCTCTTTTTAATAGCTTACATCCACGCTCAAGGTTTTCATAATAAAATACAAATTGCGTAGTTACGTCTTTTTCATGACACCCCTGAGTTGTGACCAGTACCAAATAATGACTCATATGTAACTAGTCAGTACTCCTCGTCCGTACTGACTGACTGAGTAGTACTCGGACAAAAAAGCGTACGCGGTGCGGCTGACGTCTCTTTAGTTTCTCTGCCTACCCACCGTGTGGAGTGCGTGGGGTGGTTACTGGCATTAGGCGGGCAGCGCGCGTGCCGTTAGTCTGCGCTGGTCTGCACACGGAGCCTGTACTCTGGAACCAGAGACAACTGCTGAAAAGTCTCGTACTCGTACCCCTTCATCTCCTGGCTTGGTCGGCTGTAGATTAGACATACTTGAGAAAGCCAGCAATAAGCATGGGCACATGAGGATCTATGCCGATGGGTTCTTCAGGACTTCTCAACAGAGACTATAGAGTGACGATGCGTTTGTGCTTGGTTATAAATAGTGGTCTGAGCCGCGGCCAGCTGATCCAGTGAACCTGAGGGCTCGCGGCTTCACTGAGATGTAGTGTGGACCACGTAGAGACTGGGTTGCACGGAACAATCTTCCGAGTTTCTTCATTTATTCTAAACTCTGCCAACTTGCAGAAACTGTGTTGTGTGATGCATTGTGTGTTGAGTCCAGCTAACTGCTGCAAGACAAACAAAGTTGTATGTGTTACCGTCACGTGCCTTATGTGATTTTCAGAACTGACGATTCCACTGCGGCCAGATCTATTAGATCAAAGAGTTTTGAACAAGAAAATAGTCGATTAGATGGAGAGAAAACTTGCACTGTTGAATTAATTTCTGAACGTAAAAGATTGCGACAGCCATCAATGAAAAAGCCGTGAGTCAGACCAGCCGGAAACATTATTTGTCAATGCTGACTAGGATTTAACACCTGATTAATACTGGCACTGTTTCGTACAACAGAGTGAATTGACACTGGGCCGACTGACTGACCGAAAACGATTGCCCGTCCGTAAAGTTTCAGTAGGACTTGACTCGCGAAACGGCCGCGGTAATTGAGCACTTCGACACTGAGATTGTCACCAAAACTCATACACAGTGGGCATGCAGGCCGGGTCTTACTGACGCCGGATCCAACTAAAAATCGAAAGCGAACCTTATTGAGACCTTCACTCACCAGTTACGAAGTCCAATTCAGCGGCCGAGAATCGCGGATCATAACAAGCGGAGGCGGACACCGTCGTACAACGGAAGCTTGAAAAAGAACACGATAGTATCACAAAAGAAAAAAAAAACAGGGGGACGGCAGGGGCGGGGCCGGAAAAAAAATAGACAACACAAACTGAAACTGAAGCAGTTGACCGTGAACAGAGCCTGGATGGCGATAAAGTGATTTTTTGGGGGGCTGCTCAGTCTTGATAAATCACTTGTGATTCCAGACACAGTAAAAGGACGCTCAGGATAAACTTCAAACAGCCTTTGGGAGCCGAGTAAGACGATCACTGATTTCGTTTAACACCGCCCGGGTCAGTGATTCAGTAGTATAAATGTTTCCATTCAGTTTGGTGCTAAACACTGCACTAACCCGGACTTTGAAACAAATAGCTCTAGCAAAGCCGAGACCACGAAACACTTGCAGGAACTTGGTGCGGGTAGGTCGGAAAGAAAACATTGCACTGAGTCGTGAAGAGCCCCTGCGGCCGGTGAGGCCGGTAGGACTGAGAACAAAGAAGAGCCGGGCTGACAGCGAGAGACCCGACAGCGAGAGAGAGAGACTGAGACAGCGGACTGAAATGTGCTCGTCCCGTGCCGACACACAAAACTTTCTGACTGATCAGCGTGCTGGAGGTAAGGCGGTGCCGGCCGGGTGTGGAACAAAATGTTGCACTGAGTACAACATTTTGCGGTGTCGCATTTGTACAGACAAGAAAGGAAAACACACAAACAGAAAATCGTGGCCATTCTCTCTCTCTCTCTCTCTCTCTCTCTCTCTCTCTCTCTCTCTCTCTCTCTCTCTCTCTCTCTCTCTCTCTCTCAGTCTCTCTCAGTCTCCGGCTCTCTCTCTCTCTCTCTCTCTCTCTCTCTCTCTCTCTCTCTCTCTCTCTCTCTCTCTCTCTCTCTCAGTCTCTCTCAGTCTCCGGCTCTCGCTCTCGCTCTCTCTCTCTCTCTCTCTCTCTCTCTCTCTCTCTCTCTCTCTCTCTCATCTCTCTCTCAGTCTCTCTCTCTCTCTCTCTCTCTCTCTCTCTCTCTCTCTCTCTCCTCTCTCTCTCTCTCTCTCTCTCTCTCTCTCTCTTCCCCCCCCCCCCCCCCCCCCGCGGCAGTCTCTCTGGGTCGGAGGATCCCCTACGCTCTGCATGCTATAGTATATGCAAATCAAGAGCGAATGTTGATAACTAATTAAATTTAAGCCAAAAATATTTGCAGCAATCCCTTTACCGAGGCAATTGATTGATTAGTTCCGGGTTTAACGTCCACGGCACCGAAATGATAATGGACGGCCCTGATGGGCGGGTTATGGGGGACAGGGAAATCTATTGCCTATGGAGTAGGACCTGAACACTGATCAACTCAAGCGCACTCCAACTGTGCCACTTTGATTTACCAGGACCTTTCAACGGACATGCTATTGAACAAATCCGTTTTAGTTTCCCCCTGGATTGTGAGTCCAGCTACCGGGGCCGGGACGCCGGGATTCGAACCCACGACCCGGCGATTCCCTTCGCTCTCCTGCTCCGACGTTTAACCGCCTGAGCTATTTCGGACTCGTTACCGAGGCAAGCCCTTTAACACCCCCTATATACCCCTCACTGGGGAGCTGGGTGGCTCAGTTGTTAGAGCCGCGTTCGACTCTCGTCCGAACCCAGCTGGGATCACAATTTTCGGTGCCCCGTCTTTGAAGTCACCTTCGTGGTGGACAAAAGACGTAAAAGCCCTAAACGTTTCACGGTTTCCCACCCCTCACTGAACTAGCGGGGTCAGTTCGATGAACCGCGGCTGGTCCCGGACCCCGTGTCGATCCGTTGGAGTAACTGAGAATTTAAAAAAAAAAAAAAAAACATAATATAATATTTAAACAAATATAAAAAATGAAAAAGTAATGTTGCTGGCCTTTCGCCAGCAAACTGTACTAAAGGACATACTTATCACAGTAAAGAGCCTGCCGCGGTGAAGGGCTTACCGCAGTAATGGGCCTGCCGCAAACTTCGTTTCAGGGTGTGTGTGTGTGTGGTGCGTGTGTGAGTGTGGTTATTATCAATGAGTCCTACTGTTTTACCACATTACACACGAAGGAAACAAGATACACACTGTACAACGTGACGTGTGCGCATATGCATTTGCGCCCGAGAAAAAAAGACTGGTTTTAAATGTCTATCCTTGGGTGCGTTGTAAGTAAACTGGTTTCGTCTTGATGTTGAATAGCCTGAACTTGCCTTGGTGAAAAGAGAGAAACGAAGAGAGGAAGAAAATGTGTCATGAGTTTAATTAATGACTCCCAATCCTAAGAGAAAGTGAGAGACTGAATTTCGAACAACTTTGATCAACCGCGTGGGACCATTAGAGATACAATATTGGACAGTGTGGCCTAGCTTTTGGTTTGTTCTGCCCACCCCAGATGGGAATCTACCGACTCCTCAACTCGGCTGCCCGAAACGAAGGTGTGGAGATGTCCCAGAGGTGTTTGGAACAGGCAAGGGAGTTACAACCCGGGTTTATGTGCACAAATAACTCCCTTGTTTGTTTGCCAGACCACTGGACCACTCACGGACCCACAATGAATAGAAACATTTTCATATATGTAGCCCAACATTCTCCTAAAAAAATTTAAGCTGGTAAAGCAAAAGTAAAAAAGTAATACCAAATAAATTATATTTGTATTAAAAGACAACAATAATCACACATTTTTAAACAAAAATCAAATAATAACATCTTTATACTATTATCTATCATAATTATTGACACATCTTGCCTTTTATTTTTCATGAAAAAATATATATTTTAGTCAAAAATTAAAACATAATTTAATGAAGCAAGGGAAGTAACTGTTTGTCTTACCAAAATTTTCACAAAATTACTTCCCTTGTATATATTCAACAAAGGAAAGTAATCTAAAATTTTGTTACTGAACAGGTGGTGATTCCTTCCCTTTTACTAAACAAAGGGAAATAATCTGTTATTATTTCTTATGCTGATACTCAAAAGACCAAATTCTCTCCCATGTTGTTACTGAGTCTAGATTATTTTCTGGTGCTCAAGTCATGGGTAACATTATCAAGTTACTGTCTATCTTACTGTCTAGATGTTTCTAAGTAAATTACAAGTACTTAATAAGGTAATTTATAAACCAGCAAGTAACTTTGTAAGTACCTTTGAAGTTAATTGTCATAAGTTCTTTAAAGTGACTTAAAACTTATAAAAACTTGTTTTAAGTTCTTGACCCAAGTCAACAACTTACTCAGACAGATTTTCCAAGTTACAAGGACAACAAGAAAACTTTTTTTCTCAATAATAATCTGGTGGTGGAGCTGATGGCGTCAAATAGGCAGGCGTGAAAGGCGTGACATCTCTTTGCAAAGAGTATGACAAAAATAATGGATTACCAAAACCTATTGTTACTTGCTTATAAGTCCTTGAACCTTTTTCATAGTTTCTTCCACCCCTATTTTTTGTTTCCTTCCTCTAAAAAAGATTGCTTTAGCTCTTCAACATTCATGGGTTGACTACACATCTTATTCTGTATTTCAGATTTCTGTTGTTTGTAATTGGCCAAATCATCCTGCACTCTCTTAAATTCGTGATCATCAATTTTATTATCATCTAAAGCCTTACTGATAATAAGTTTCATACTGCTCAGCTTAGCTCCAGCAAGCGTACTCAATGCTTCATGCTTCTGCAACTTTGTATGAAATCTTTTGTTAATGGCTTCCAAACCAACGCATGCCAGGCTTGTGGCAAGGCCAACACCTTCAATAGCAATTCCTATGACACTTCCCACTCCCGTTGCAAACAGAGCTATACCTCCTACAGATAATCCAGCTGAAACCACACCCACGGCCATTGAAGTGTTGTGTACAGAATTGAAAACCGTTTTGTAACGTCGTTTACACCTTGAGTATTTTGCTTGTTCTTCTTCCAAATACTTCAACGCTTCTGTAATATTCATTAAACGGAATGAGTCTGCCTGTAATCTTTCATCACGCACAATAGGTTCAGGTGGTTCAGGTGGTATTTGCGGATACAGTGGTGGCATTTGTTATGGCAAATATATTTTTTTTAATCTTCTAATTTATTTTGCAACTCTTCAAAGGTATACAATTTGCTAGCGTAATAAAATGAAACAAGATCTATGTGTTCCAGGTTTATGAAACTTAGACGAACTAGAGTTGTTTTATCAATCACTGCCTTAACAGCAGGGACACTACTCAAAACTTCAAAATCTGTATTGATTTTTCTAATAGCAATAACAACCTTTGTTGAATCTGCTACTGAGCTATCCCACGTAAGTTTGATTCCCTGTGTGATATCTGCTTCTTTCACAGCATCCAAAGATCTCATGAGAATTTCAAAAACTATTGTCGCTTCTCTATCTATGGTAAAATTTGCTGGTATGAATGAAATAGAAGTATCTGTTCTACCCTTTCTATTTGTAAGAAAATACCTTCGTTTTCCATACTCTTGAAGTTTTAGTTTTTCTCTGCTATTGGTTTCTGCGAAATAGCTTGGCACAAGACTTACAAGCATTGGCTCAGAGTTAACAACTTTTCTAAATACTAAGGCACCTTCATCGGTAAAATAAACATAAGGACTGATAAAAACAAACTTTACATCCCATACAATGGGAATAGGTGCAAGCGGAACAGGGGTAGGAATAATTACCCACTTATTACCCACATGTTTTAAGCTGTAGAGCACATTACTTACAGGAGTAGGAACAGTAACATCACGAAGTTGACTAAGTTTAGGAAACTGTCTCTCAGCACCATCTTTTACATCATCAATTACCTTTCGTTTGTACAATCCAACAGAAACAAGTTCAAGGCCATATACCTCTCCTACCTCACCTTCTTTATCAAAATCTTGCACGTCAGCCAAATCTTTCAACTCTATTGACGGACATGCAACTGGAATAATTCTCGGCTTTGGACCAAGACAGCTCATTTTTATAAAACAAAATAAAATTTATTTCACTTCCAACACAACATAAAAATCATGCATCACAACTGGTTTGTCATCTTGATTAGTTACATATAAGCACAATGATTCAAAGAAACTGGAGCCTAATTTTTTTAACTGTAAATTAGGAAATCTAACAACTACATTTTCACAATAAGGAGCAGTTCCAGTCGACACACATTTCAACAAAGTCGAAGGCTTTCCATTGTGAAGATTATCAGTAGTGCTTAGTTCTTTCAAATGAACATTTAGCACTGTGTGTACTGACAAATGAACAGGATATCTGCCAGTTATTCTTGATTTTCTTGGTGAAAGTAGACGCCCGACTGACGATGACCAATCTTCATCTGGATGTATTATTTTTTTACCTAAAAATCCAAGTAATAATAAAAGACTAATTGATAAAGAAAAGTTTCCACTTTTCGGAAATTCAATTGTAACAAGTAAATTAGCTGGGTTTAAAGTTGCTTTAATTTTAAATTCATTTTGAAGCCAATCAGCTAAAGTACAAAAGTCATAATACCCAGCTCGTAAAATATCACCCTTCTCAATACCATCAAGAGTTCCACTTACAGAATAATTTTTATCATCTGTTACATTAAACCACTTTACAGTGTAGAACATTTCGTGGATAGCTACAGCCTTGCTACCATCTCGATTATCAATTCCATTAGTTAACCACACTGGTTTGCTTGTATCAAGATCTGATAAAGTTATAAACATTTTTATTATCGCATAAAAAAAAGCACAATGGAATTTAAATCACCAACAATTGCCACTGTAAATGCATTTCAATTTAACGTGGATGCCAAGTACAATGTTGCGCCGCCTTATGATCAGAAAATAATTCAACTAAATGAGCTCGATATAGCTTTGTCTGAAGGAGATTTATTTCAAGTGAAAGTGCCAAATCTGTATGATCATTACCTAAACCCTCCAATAACAGATGATGCAACTGCAAAAAAGTGGTCCTCAAGCCCACTACAGATGTTTCAAAACCAACTTAACTTTGCTGTACTATGCTCAACTACAGGCTGTGGCGTTTCTTTTACAGACCATTTGAATAACCCAAACAAACTGAATAAGTCTGTCTATCGTTTCCACACATATTACCAGCTTAGAAGAATACTGTCAGAACTGCATACCCCATTGCCTACTGAATCTAGTTTTAACCAGTTTAACAACCCTATGGATATGAAAGCATTTGAACGGATCTGTAATGAATTTAACATCAGTACAAAGTATGACTTTACACAAAAACTTGATGATCACAAAGGCATGGGTACATTGTATTATGCTATGAGTCACAGACAATACCCTCAAGATTACTGGCCTCCCTACTCTTCATTCTCATCAAAATCTGAAGTGTGGTTAGGCTCAATTGAACAGAAACAG
Organism: Semisulcospira habei; assembly: GCA_036245525.1. NCBI lineage: Eukaryota > Metazoa > Mollusca > Gastropoda > Semisulcospiridae > Semisulcospira > Semisulcospira habei. The sequence continues at coordinate 80,400,694 of BTPG01000007.1, read as the reverse complement.
TCTAATGCCTGGACCACATTTGGACCCGACAGAAGTGACAGGTTTACTCAAGCAGGAGTTGAATGCATAAATGAGTCTATCAGAACATATGTGTGGTGTATACTAGGAGCACAAGCTCAAACAAAGTCAAATATTTTAAACGGGAGTGGGAAATTTGAAGCACAAAAACAGTTTCTTGCAAACCTTGAAGATTCAATTAACTCAGTTGTTGATCTCCCTTCAAGCATACAACACTACCAAGACGTTCTCAGATATGCCAGATCTAAAGTTGACTTTGTAGTTGGCATCGGGCTATACATGTTACCATTTGACCTTCAACTCCAAATGGGGACAATAACAAATTATAATAATGAAATAATTGTTGCAGGGCGTGATCAGAAATTAGGCCTCAATCAATCTGTAAACTTGAGCCCCACAACCACTCACCTACAACCATTAAAACCATTAATAACGCCAGTAACACCAGTAACATCATCATCACCTGTACAGAGAGTAATGCCAGTAATGTCAGTAACAGCCCCAGCATCGGCACCTGCACCGGTACCAGCACAGCCAGTAACACCAGCACCAAACATACATGAGTCAGAGAGAACTGCATTGGTAATTGGCCTTACTAGATTAGGAATATTACTTCTTTACCTGTTTCATTAAATAACCCACTATTAACCCTCCTACTGTCACCAAAAAGACCCGCACATGCTCTGCCATAAACCCTACTACCTTTGCTGCTGTACTGATCAGCCAATTGACAACACTACCTATTATGCCAGGCAAGGCATCCATTGCTTTCACAGCCAATTTCTTAAGCAAGTCTGATATATGAGACAACTGTTTTTTTACCCATGCCTGTAAATCTTTTGGGTCTGATGGAACTGGAGGAGCAGGTGGACTGGACTACCACCACCTGTTACAGCTAACACTACAGTACTAATAATAAATCCAAGAGCAGTAATTAAACTTGCAATAGTGATACCCTGCTCTCTGAAAAGTGTTTTCAATCTCTCAGCCAAAGTTGTGTCTTCGTGAAGTATTTTCTGAATAGTTTTTCTAATCCTGTTGAACTGTGTTTTCAGTTTTTCTTTTCCTATTTCAATCACTTCTAGCCATGCAGATCTTTCAATCTGCAAATCATTTAATCTGTGTTGTATTATTTCTTTCATTTCTGTGTCATAATTCTCATCATCAGCTGTAGCTAGTTTTTCCTTTTCTCTTTCTATGTGATTATCAAGCTCGCCTAGTTTGGCTACATTATTTACAAGCTCACCTCTTATTGACTGCAGTGTTTTATTCAAGCCCACTAACTCCTGCATTGTCAAAGGAGAGTCTTCTATTGTTTTCATAACCTCATTTATTTGCCCTTCTGCAAATGAAGTTTCGTGTATTACCTTGTCTGCTATTTCTGGCAGTCTTGTTACTTCAGTCATTTCAATTTCTTGCCCAGTTGGCAACCTTGTTTGTACATCATGAAGGGTACTAGCAAGTCGAGGTGGCAACTTTTTATCTCCAATACCAAGTTGACGCAAGGCGCCAACACCACCTTTACCTTTGATTGTACTTAATGCTTTAAACTTACCAGGGTCTCTTTTGTTAGTCAATTGTACTTTTCCTCTGTCAACAGTATTTAAATATAAATGGCCCTTGCCATCAAGTTCAAACTGATTAGGATCTATGTTGTCTGGGCGGTCACCAACATGATCATAAAACGAGTTCACTTTGCTTTCTAAAAGTTCGTGGCGTAAACTGAAAGTATTCCTTGTACCAGTCATATCTGTCATATCTGTTGCACTAGAATCATAGTCATTCATGTCATCCATTTCAAAATCTTCATGACCAAATCCTCCTGCTGCCATTGTTTTTATTAATTTTTTTTGTTGTTGATTTTTGCATAATAAAATGACACAGTCCTACAGATCAAAGTTAGACCCACACAGAAAACGATGTGAATCTCTTGGTGTTAAGGGCATTAGGCAATCAATTGTTATCACTAACAATCCTAGCACCATTGATCAAAACCAGACTCTTACTGTTAAGTTTCCAAACCTAGGCCCCAGTGACGTTATTGTTCCTGGAACTGCTCACCTTGCTTTTAATATTGAACTTTCATCAGGCACAGATGACGAAAGAACGCTAGTTGGCAACCTAGGCAGAGCAATTATTAAAACTATTAAAGTTAAACTTGAAGGACAGGAAGTGTTTAGTCTTGACGATGCTGATGTATTCTACTGTTTCAAAGATCTGTGGCTCACAAGTAAAGAACGAGAAGACCGTATTTATCAAGGTATACAGTCTGGTAATGTTGCCAAAATCAGAATCAATGCATCAGATAAATCAACAACAGAAGCCAAGGACGTTATTGTGGCAGAAACATATGGAAATAGATTTTGCATTCCACTTGAATTTGAAATCCTAACAGTGCATATGCCTTATTATCAAGGAGCACTAAATGACCGTCTGAGTTTTGAACTAATTTTCAATGACTACTCCAAAGTTATGAAATCGACGGATCTCAATGCATCATACAAGATCTCTAAAATCTCTTTGGAATATGAAATTGTCACACATACTCATCTAGCTACTCTAATTCAAAATCAGTACCAAACAAAACTGCCAATTTATTATGATCGTGTTATAAGACACAGTTTAATTAATAAAAACAAAAGCGACCCAATGTGGAACATCAACTTGAACACACCTGCTAGGTCACTGAAAGGCATTCTTATGCTGTTTGTTGAACCGGGAAGTCCATACCAAAGGGATTCAGAAAAATTTTACAATCCAAAGATTACTCATTTGTCTTGTACTATTGAAGGCCGTCGTAATCAAGTGTATGCTTCGGGTATGCTACCTTACCAGCACTATGACGAGATCACAAAATATTTTGCAGGTGGAAGGCTTAGAGAAAAACCAGCAAACATGGCATCTAAAGATCTGCATCTGTATGACGTAAGAATTGCTCAATACCTGACAGACAAGTATGCACTGTGGCTAGATCTGCGTAGTACAGATGATGACTACCTACATGGGTCATGTCGTACTGTTGAAAATGGCAGTGACGGAATTACAATCCAAATACAAAAAAGGTTGAAAAAGCCAAAGCAATAAACATATATTTGTATCTGATTTATGACGCACAACTGAACATTCAAGAAAGCAGACTGAGTGGACACATATATTAAAATTATAATTAGTATTAAAATGAACTTGCTGACACTCGACCCACACTGTGGTTTGTTTTGTGGTGCCACAGGCTGTGGGAAAACTGAATTTGTTCTTAATCTTACAAACAAGATACATCTATCATTTCGAAAACATTGTGATATTTTGTCCTACTATAAAACACAACAGAGCTTTATCACAACCGTTTATTCATTTGGTCTGATCACAACATTTATTTAGTCGACCCTGAGAAAAAACTGAACGACTACCTGCTGTATTTTTACAAACAATTTGAAGGACAGCCAACTTTGTTTATTGTTGATGACTGTTCTGCAGAGAAGGATATTGTTAAGAAGAGAAACACATTAGCAGAACTTGCCTTCAGTGGCAGACACGCAAACATCAGTGTATGGATTCTCACTCAAAAATATAATGCTGTACTGAAAGATTTTCGTGAGCAGTTAAAGTTTATCTGTTTGTTTTACTGTAAAGATCGTGACAGCTTTGAAGACTGTCTCAGAAAAAACGATGTTATACCAAATAAACATGAACGAGACTGTGTGAAAAATAAACTGAAATTGACTAAGCATCTAAAGCTTATTTTAAAGACAGATCAGCCCACAGGGTATGGATTAGTGAATTAATTTAGCCTTATGGTTTGTCTTTAAAAAATGACAGTCAGACAAACCATTGATATCACAGACTGCTTCAATGTCCAAAGCTTGTCTGGCTTAAGAAACGTGTTTCACACAACAGACTTGCCTATATCAAACATTTAAAGTGTCTATGAATCAATAGAAAGGTCTTTTTCTGTCATACAAGATAATCTTCTTTCAGGTAGTGTAAAGATTCAGATTGTTGCAAAATAGAATTTACCAGGGTAGATGGTGAAGTGATTGTATCGTATATCTCGACAAGACAACACACAGTTAATTCTAGAAGAGAATTGGAAAAAGTGTTTAGAGAAAGACTGTTGCCTGACTTTCTAGAAGCAATTGACAGAGCAAAAATGCAGGGATCTGGTTGGCATGAAGGTCGTGTACATGAACTGCAACTGAAGCAGTCAAGATACCATCCTATTTTAGGCAAATCATGGCTGCCTCTACCAACTGAGGTTGCAAACAAAAAGGCTGTAGTCAATATTCAGAACAATGATAATTTATGTTTTATGTGGTGTGTGCTTGCTAAACTACACTTTGTAAAAACAAAACCTGAACGTGTATCTAACTATACCAAATTTGTAAATGAACTCAACTTCAGTGGCATAGATTTTCCTGTTAAGGTAGATTACATAGACTTGTTTGAAAAACTAAATCCTGGTATATCTATAAATGTGTATGTATGGGATAATGAGTCTGAGAACAAGTTACAACCAATTAGAGTATCACCAATTGCCCCAACCTATGGACAGTCAGAAGATAAGCATGTTGACATGTTACTAAATAAGTTCCGGTGATAACTTTCACTACACAATTATCAGAAGTATGTCAAGACTAATTCATCATACAACAAAACATGATGGTAAACAGGAATTTTGTAAAAAATGTTTACAGAGGTTTTCCTCTATTAAAGTAGCACACAAACATGCCCAGCACTGCAGGTCAGCTGATGACATTCAAACAATACTGAGGTATCCAGATCCTGGTAGCAAAGTATATTTTAAGAACTATGGGAATCAGCAAAAGCTGCCGTTTGTAGTGTATGTTGATTTTGAATCACTGGTTGTTCCATATGATGGTCCTGTTCCAGAATCATTACCAAAGACAATAAAGTTGAGTGACCAAGTGGTGTGTTCTTTCGGATATATTCTTGTTAGGTCAGATGGTGTGCACGAAAAACCTGTTATCTATAGGGGTGAAAATGCAGCAGCTGAGTTTTTAACAGAAATGAGACAACTGTATAGTCAGGTAGTACAGTATTTGGAAAACTATCAGATGCCTTTGTTGATGACAGAAGAAGATAAACTAAATTTTGATGCAGCAGTGAGGTGTTGGATTTGTGAACAAGCCCTTGATGGTGATAAAGTTCGCGATCATGACCACATAACTGGATGTTACAGAGGTGCTGCACATGGTGATTGCAACTTGAAACTAAAAATTGATCCCAAGGCATATAAGTTGCCTATCTTTTTCCACAATCTCTAGGGGTATGATTCACATATTATCATGCAGGCTGTGGACGAGTCTTACAAAAAAATTAGTTGCATTGCCCAGACAACTGAGAAATACTTGACTTTTAGGTTGGACAAATTAGCATTTTATGACTCCATGCAACATTTGTCTTTAGGGCTTGCTAGTCTGGCAGAAGGATTGACTGAGTTTCCAATTACAAGAAAATATTTTGAGCCAGAGTTAATTAAAAAAGGTGTCTACCCATATGAGTACATTGATCACTGGGTTGTGTTTGAGGAAAGTAGACTGCTACCAAAAGAGAAATTTTACTCTACACTAAATGGAAAAGGTATTTCTGACTCTGATTACCAACACGCTCTTGATGCGTGGGATAAATTAGGATGTCAGACAATTGGTGACTACCATGACCAGTACTTAAAGGCTGACGTTTGTTTGCTAGCAGATGTATTTGAAAGTTACCGTGAAAAGGTCTATTACACTACAGTCTTGTCCCAGCTTGCTACATAACTAGTCCTGGCATGACATGGGATGCATTTTTAAAATCAAGTAAGATATCTATAGACCTGTTGTCTGATCATACGATGGGTGAAATGGTGGAATGCGGATTGAGAGGAGGCATAAGTATAGTTGCAAACAACTATGCCAAAGCCAACAACAAATATCTTGACGACTTTGACCCCTCGAGGTCAAGGTCATTCATTACGTACTTGGACACTAATAACCTTTACGGATTTGCGATGTGTGAATTATTGCCCTTGAAAAACTTTTGTCTACATGATCTGTCACAATGTGATATAACAAAATTAACAAACGAAATTATGAATTATGATCGAGATCACAAAAAGGGTTGGATCTTTGAAGTTGACCTGGAGTACCCACACCATCTACATGATTACCACAATGATTATCCATTAGCTGTTGAGAAAATGTCTTTAACAGGGAAAAAAGAAGACACTAAACTTGTGCCAAATTTGAATGACAAATTCAATTACGTTTGCCACTATCGCTTGTTACAGTTTTACATCAGGCATGAGTTAGTACTAAAGAAAGTACACAGAGGTATTAAATTTGATCAAAGTGCTTTCATGAAAGATTACATAATGAAAAACAACCCTCCATGCAAGAGATGGTAACACTGCATTTGACAAAGACTTCTTTAAGCTTATGAATAATGCCTGTTTTGGTAAGACGATGGAAAATCCTCATCACCGCAAAGATGTGAGACTTGTCACAACTGAATTGGGTGCAGTTAAACTTACAGGCAAGCCACAGTACACAGGGTATAAAGAGTTTCATTCATCATTGTATGCAGTGTCACTCAAAAAAAAGATTGTCAAACTGGACAAGCCAGTATTCATTGGTATGGCAATTCTTGAGTTGTCAAAACTGTTGATGCTTGAATTTTACTATGATTACTTTAAACCAAAGTATCCTGAGTGCTGTCTGTTATACACTGACACCGACTCTATGATCATAGATGTGCCTACTGAAGACTTTTATGAAGACATGAAACAGAGTTGCATATGTATGACACGTCTGACTACCCTAAGGATCACCCACTGTTTAGCACACAAAACAAGAAAGTGCCTGGGAAATTTAAAGATGAACTAAATGGAGTGTCTATAGTTGAGTACGTTGGACTGAGATAAAAAATGTATTCTATTTTACACCAAAAAGGCAGTCAGTCCAAAGCCAAAGGTATCAAGAAAACAGCGATAAACAATAAAGACATTCGACATGAACATTACAAGCAAGTATTAGATGGAGAACTAATGCCTGATTATCCAAACAAGACACTGAGATCAAATAGACACAATATTGAAATGATCCAAACACATAAAAAGTCTCTAGCAGTAGGGGACACAAAACGAGTGTTTCACACTAAGGAAAAGGCTTATGCACCTGGGCATTATGCGCTTAAGTTATCTGAAGAAATAGCTGATGAACTGGTTGATGAACTAATCGATGAATTAGTTGATGAAATGGTTAAAAATGCGTAACAGTGTCTGGAGGAATAATTTGTAATTCTTCTCTGACAAATGCCCTCTGAGGCGCAGGCTCATACAGATAATAAATCGATGCATTAGTGCCAGGGACTATTTTTTTTATATTGTGAACGGACGTAGACCATATTGGATCAGTTGCCCTACGTCTGACGTCATTCTTGGCCTCACTGGGTTGATACAAATATCTTACCTGTTTTGTAAACAAGCTTGTGTCAGGTGCTTTTGTTTTTATTTCTGACCCTGACGGTATTGTTTTCAATTTAATAGCATCAACAGGTTTTAAATGACCCTCATTATTCATTGCTTTTATCACAGATGGTAATCTCTTAACCCACTCAGTGTTACGTGCATCATGCATGAGTTCCTTAGAATACTGATAGCTGAAAAGTCTCTCCGATAATTGCTTGTTAAAGTTCTCAACAATGGCCTGTGATCTGTGCACACCTGGTATACCTCGCCTCACTAGCACGCCATGCTTTGCAAATAACTGATTAACAGCGCCTTTAAATTCAGATCCGTCATCAACTTGCACAAGCCTAGGAAATTTTAAAGGACCACGACTATATATCTTTGTTAAAGCAGTGGCCACTGTTACAGCATTTTTGTCAGTTATGGGTTCGGCGTCCTTATACCTTGAAGCTATGTCGACAACAGTTAATGCATACTTGTATCGTTTCTTTCTTATTGTATCATGTGGCAGAAACAGGAGATCCATTTGATGGGTGTCATTAGGGATAGTGTTTACAAAATGAGGTCTTGTTATTTTTCTTGGAACAGAAAGATATATTTGCCAAATAGCCTGTTTTTTGAGCCACTGTTTTATTTGGTCGAGTGTAACATCACTACCCACAGCTGCATGTAATTTTTCTATTGCAGTTTTCCCTTTCCAATAGCCAATAGGGGAGTAATATATTTTTGATAGTTTAGCTCTGACGTCTGTCATTTCTTCTAGCAATAAAAACTCCTGTAAAATATACTAATGTCATTCCTACTAGAACAAATATTATTTCTCCATTTTTTTTGTTCTGGGCTTGGTTGGTAGTAGTCGCTAAGTTTTGGTCGCGGGATGGTCATGTCTTCGCCAGTTACAAGAAAATATTCTTTGATCGCATCATCGACATTTGAAAATGTATGCTGTGCGTGACCCTCAAGCCTGAGTTTTTCATTGATAAAATCAAGTTTCTCAGTTCTTTGCTTCTCATAATCCTGTTGAGCTTGAGCCAGTTTTTCAGATGCCTCATTGTGATGCTTCATTTCTTCTGCTGATTCCTCTCTACCCATTTTTGAAAAGAGGTAGTTTGATCCACTAAATGCCAATGCATTAACAACGGCCCCACCAATCATAATAGCTATTGTTGCCATATTTTTTATTTACTTATAAACATTTTCTGGAATAATTCCTTGCTTGACTAGAAAGTCTTTTGTGGCAATCGATGCTGTGACAACTGCTACTAGCTTAGCACTGTCTTCAAAGTCTAATCTACTCAAGTCTGCCGATTTCATTTTGAGAAGACTTTTCCCCAGCATAGAATAGGCAACTGTTAGCCCGCTTATTATGGCAGAGTGATAGACGAGATTCATTATGTTTTTTGCGTCGCTCATTTTCTTATGCTACAAAAATTAAAATAATAAATTTATTTACTGCATGTAAAATGGGTCCACGGCTTTGGGTGTTGCTGGTAATGTGGAGACTTCTTCTTTTATTTTTGGAGTGCTTGATTTTTTGCACACTGTTCGAGTCTGTGGTTTGTATTTTTTGTATAATTGGTAACCTATGTAACCAAATCCGAGAACAAATCCAGCAAATATATATTTTGTTGTTTCAGGTTTAGACTCGGTTGTTTGTCTCTCACTTCTTTTGGGGTGTGAGGGTGTTGGTCTTGGCGAAGGTGACACTTGCGCTGGGGTTGGAGCTGTTGACGGTGTGTCAGTTACTTGAGTCTTTTCTGTTAATGCTTGAAGCTGTAATTTTTGTTGTCTGTTATATTCAGGTAATCTTTTCCCAGCCTCTATTCGACCTGGGCTTTTAACCTTAGTCACCATTTGAACTTGTGTCAAGACAGGACTCTGATGTGGAGTCGTCTGGGTCTCGTCCATTTTCTTCTAATTTAAAATTTATTTTAGAAAAATCAATATGACTACTAGTAACAAGTAAGGTTACCACAGGTGCAAGGTAATTCCCAAACTTGTAAAACATAAGGCATGCTAATTTGCCTATTGAACTTGAAACTATGGGGTTGCTTTCTAGATCATGTGAAAGGCTGTCACTATCAACAGGTAGAAAGTGACTCACAGCTTTTGTGTATAGGCAGACAAGAGATCGACTCAAATCATGTGTCATTAGTGAACTAATGTGATTTTCATATTTTGAATGTAGTTTGATTAGCTCGTCAGCGGTGAGAGATTCTATGTCTTCTGTCATGTATTGTTTACCAAGAAAAGCTTTTGATTTTCCAGAAACAGCAACAGAGAGAAGGCGTTGTTTTTTAGAGTCTAAATCTTTGTTCTCTACAGCACAGATATCGTTTAAAAGTAGCAATTCGTCTTGATTCATTTTATAATGTAATATAATAATTTTGTTTAAAGAAGTCAATGGCAGCATTAATTATTTAGGTGAGGGTGGGGATCTGCCTTAATAATCACGGGTTGGCAGCTGATCAAAATCGTTGCTTTGAATGATTTCTGGGGTGGAACTAGTACGGCTAGGTAATAAAGGCATTGACTGTCTTGGTTGGCATGGGCTTGTATAATTACCAAGAGGATCAAATAAAATGATCGATTGGGGAAGGGGTGGGTATCAACTGTCCAATATTGTATCTCTCCATTTAATGTGTGCCCCCTCTTGAACAGAGACAGAGAGAGTGAGAGAGAGAGAGAGAGAGAGAGAGAGAGAGAGAGAGAGAGAGAGAGAGAGAGAGAGAGAGAGAGAGAGAGAGAGAGAGAGAGAGATAGCACTGCTACATGATTCAGTGCAACATTGTGCGGTGCTGACTCGGTGTCAGGTCACGTCTAGGCTAACACCGCAAAACGTTGCACGTGAATTTTGTACGGTAGCAGCTCCAACATTTTGCGGTTCGAGCTCAAAATGTTACTACATGTGCAACGTTTTGAGATTCCAAACGGTAACCTTAAGGGGCGCATGGTACATGATAGTACACCGGCGACCTCTGCCTGTCTATCTCTCGAGACTCTGCGTCTCTCTCTCTCTCTGTCTCTCTCTCTCTCTCTCTCTCTCTCTCTCTCTCTCTCTCTCTCTCTCTCTCTCTCTCTCTCTCTCTCAATGTGTTCATGAATTTTCTCGACAACCTCTTCCGGCATCGCCGCGCACTAACAAGAACAAAACAACAACAAAAATGGAAAGAAACAGACGGAGAGAGAGAGAGAGAGAGAGAGAGAGAGAGAGAGAGAGAGAGAGAGAGAGAGAGAGAGAGAGAGAGAGAGAGAGAGAGAGAGAAATGAAATGAAACGAAACTGTTTTTCTCAAGGATAAATGATTAGGTACACAGACCTTTTTTTTCAATCAGTCATGTCTTTGCACACGTACTCGCACAAGTCTCACACGCGCGTGATATATAAACCTAATTAAAATGGAAATGCCGAAAACGTGATCATCAAAAGGCTAATTTTAGCAGTCTCACACACACACACACACACACACACACACACACACACACACACAGACACACACACACACACACACACACACACACACACACACACACACACACACACACACACACACACTGAGAACCTGATTTAAACATGAACGTTATAAACTTAGTTTGAACAATAACAGCAACAACAAACTCGGCAATACTCGAGGCGCTCGAGTCACGCCGACACAACTACACAACTATGGGCTCAAGTTTCTTTCAGCTGCCAAAATAAGCGGGCCCTGAATGTGGACAAAGACGGAGCCTCAGTAATGTGGATCGGCAACAAATTCCATAGCTTGGCTCCTGAGTAAGACAAACTAGTTTTGAATATATCGAGGCGGGGCCTTGGTATGGATAGATTGTTCCTCGCCGTTTTATATGGCATATGAGCAGGGCTAAATAGATATGCTAGATAACTAGTCGTTTTAGAGTGGTCGATTTTAAGCATAATTACGCCTTTATTGTACATGAGTAACTTACGCAGAGGCAGCATGTTGAGGGCTTTGGGTTGGTCGTCGGTGCTTTCTTCACTATCCGGGTGGATTAATTTGGCTCCCCTACGGTGAAGAGCATTAAGCCTTTTTATGCGCGCATCGCTACATCCGTCCCAAACTGTGGAAGCATAATCTATATGGGATTGAATATGTGCGTTTTAAAATATTTTCCTTGTTGGTGTATCTGTAAAATAACGTAGTTTTGAAAGAAGATATAAATTCCTGGACACTGTTCGACATACGCTGCTGACATGCGCGTGCCATGTGAGTTGGTCGTCGATAATGACGCCTGATAAGCGTTGCTCTCTAACTTGTCTAATCGGCTCAGAGTTTAGAGAAAGGTTAAGCTGGGGTGCATGTAGCTGCTGCTTCTGTCGTGTAGTTATTAGCATGCATTCTGTTTTAGATGGATTTGGTACTATAAAGTTAGCGTGACACCATTTTGAAACATCAGTTATGCCCTGTTGAAGTGAGGAATTGATTGTGGAGATTTTCGCCAAGGACACATCAAGAGTCGCATCATCAGCAAACAGGCTACAGAGTACGTTTAGATCTGAAATATGCAATGGCATATCATTGATGTAAATGAAAAATAAGAGGGGCCCTAATAATGAGCCCTGAGGCACTCCATGTTTTATTATGCCTTTAGTGGAACGTTTTCCGTTAACAAACACATACTGACGTCTTCCGTGCACATAGGATTTGAAAAAGTCCAAAGGATGCTCTGTTTACGTGGTACGCCGATAGCTTTAGTAGCAACAGTTGATTTACTAGATCAAAGGCTTTAGAGAAATCTAGAAATACAGCACTGTAGAGAGAGAGAAATGAAATGAGAGAGAAAGAGAGAGAGAGGGGAACAACTGAGAAACAAACTAGGCCGACGCTGTATAGCATTTCCGAAATGAATCTTCCAAGATCGTCAACTGAGTTGCAATCTAAAGAGCTTTATGCCTTATTACCAGGCAAGATGCTGTCTGTGACAAAGTGCTAAGAGCCCCGATATGCCGCTGTTTAGTCTGTTTCCCTTTCGGCATCAGCCCCTTCGCCAAAATCTTACATCCGTGCTAGCCGTACATTCTCATGAGCTGCTAGTGCTGCCGCAGAGTCCGGCTGACTGACTGAGAAGATGTGAACACATATGTCACCTTCTTCTGGCTGAAATCAGCACCGGATTGGACTGTCCTGTTATAGTAAGGGCCCTTATAGTGGATATTTGAGGTTATACTGCACATCTTGTAACAAGCGAAATCTCTTTTATATATTGTATTTTGGACATTAGTGATTCATTTAAGCGAGGGAAACACATTGTCACTCAAGCGGAAGTGGGCGTGGCTGCATCCCAAAGTAGGCCACTGTAATATTTCAATAATTTTGTGGGAACTTGGAAATTACTATTATTTTCAGTCGAGACAACATCAGATTAGACAAACTAATGATCTTTTGCATTCCTGCATGCTTCGGTTTACTAGCGATATAATTAGTATCCAACAGGAAGTGTTAGTTAGCACGCAGCAAATAATTAGGTCACAGTGACCTACTTTACACATAAATTTTCTTCTGCATGAGTTAAAATGCACATGCGTTTTGAAATGTGCCTATTAACTGGGCATATGTTGTGATTTTGTTAGTGTAATGAACATTTTCTTCAAAAAGCCCAAGAATACACAGAAGCGGATGCAGATGGGGGTCCTGTTCTCTTTGTGACAGAGCTTAACTAAAGTGAAAATTCTATGAGTTTTTATGTGTGTACAGATTTTCACGTTAAGAAATGACTGAAAGAAATAATAACATCAATGTGTCACATATCATTGTACACCCCCAAAAAAAGATATTATGAAAAGGATGATAAAATGATGCTCTACATGCTACTACTTATTAAGGTTTGTCTTGACCTTATTTTCGTTTTCTTCAAAGTGAACAAATTTTGTAATATTGTAACATTATGCTGTTCCCTGAATTGCACTAGGCGGCATCTGAAAATAAACATTAACGCATCATATCAAACTACCACAAAAGATCGTAGAGATGGGGAAAAAAATAACGCACAGACGTATCCAGGATGGGGTCGCAATGAAGCAGAACTCTGTTGAAAGGAAAAATCTGGACACCTATTTACACTAAATTTTTGACATTACTGGTGATTTTGCTGTACTCTTCTACATTCGATCTAAATCAAGTAGATGTAAAATGTACAAACAGTAGAAAGGCAGACCCAGATCATGGGTGTCATGTCACAGCTATGTGCACAGCAGTTTACAGCAGTCTCTTGTTTCATGAACACTATACATGTATGACTGGACAGTCTGTTCATGAATTCAAGCTGCACGTGCATATGCTAAACAAAATAAATAAATAAAATAATAACATAGGCGGGTCCAGGTCAGGTGAGATGGGCGTGGAAGATTCGATTACAAAAACCGGTAGCATAGTCGGAGTGGAGTGCACTGCGCTGCGTGGTGTGTACACGCTAGGCTGATTATTTTTGTTTGTTTGGATTTTTTTTTTGTTTGTTTGTTTGTTGTTTTTTTTTGGGGGGTTTTTTGTTTTTGTTTTGCATTTGCATCTTTCAGAATGGCATCCTTTGTTGAGGACTGGCATCTTTTGTTGCAAGAACATCTGATCAGTCATTTTTTTTTTTTTTGTTCTTAGCACGACTATTCTGCTTGCGGCAGTGTTGTCCATAGATATACCGACCGTAAATGTTCTGTAGTGCTGATCTGCACTACAGCTGCAGGCTGCTTGAAGATTCATTTCAGTTGGGTATCCATTTTCCGCCGACCCCATATTTCGCGGGACTTGGTCGCGGTGTTTTCTCCAAGGCATGTCCCCATGTGTAACCTCAAGTTAAAACATCCACCGTTGGCGATAGGTGCTCCAGAAATGGTTAAGGACTCGATGTGTTTTTTTTTTAAGTCAGCAGCTCGGATGGAGTGGACGCACAACTCAGCTTCAAGACAAGAGATCAGGAAGAAAACTGAGGTTGTTCCTTTTCCATTTGCTCGCACCAGTCCTCAAACCTGAGGGTGCTCCATCACAAGTCTGCAAAATATTTGAAATATGAAGGCTTCTTGCAGAACAATGTACAGAGTTCAAACTAAGTTTCATAATTTGATGTGCACGTCTGGTTCTGTCCTGGTGTGATACTCTCTTAAACAAGTCAGCCACCCCAGATCAGTGAAACTATGCCGCATGCCGTTAAGACACTTGGCCATCCGCTCCTAGTTAGCAGGACCCAAGGAGCCTCAATGCCGCAAATTCAATGTACAGCGCCTCTCCCATCATGACGACATACGCAGATGGAAATACCCACTGTAATCGGCTGTATCTCTTTTCCGAGGACAAACAAAACCTGGCTGGCTGGATCAAATTAAGATGCTTGATTGCAACCATGAGAACATGCACTGCATGCTCATTTATTGTCGCTGTGGAGTGTGCATTGCCCAGTAGAACTAAACAGAATAGACAGAATAAACAGAAGGAGAAATAGTAGAATCAGTCATGGCCTTGGCAATTAGCCTGCCCACGGCGTTTTGGCGGAAACTATGAAATGCAGGCAAGGATACAGACTCTGGGAAAGTTAGTTCATCGCAACTGTCTACGTGTGCTTAAACTAACGATGTTTCACGATGCATGTTTCACTCACTGACAGATTAATTAAGACACCTGATTGTGATATAGCCCCACAAAGGCCGTTATATCAGATCACCAGCTACCTTCTGTTTTGCTCAAGGACCTGAAGTTTGAGAGCTATAAATAGCTTTTACCTCGGCTCTGCGTCTTGGTGTAGTTGAGCAGCGTTACGCTTCAGCGGTAAAACGGACACAAAGTGGTGCAATCACGCAGTTATCAACGAAATAACAACCGTAGCCATTGGTTAGGAGGCATTATAACACACTGTATGTGTATCAAGTGTTGATATTTGTCAAACAGTTTTTCTGCAATGTGGAGAATTCTCTGGGAGCGCTTAGGGTCTTTCATACTTCAGTTCGGGGTTTCTCGTAACGTCCACGGCACTGAGGTGATAATGGACGGCCCTAATGGGGGGGGGGGGGGGGTTGGGGGACAGGGAAATCTATTGCCTATGGACTACGACCTGAACACTGATCAATTCAGACACACCAGGCTGCAACTGTGCCACTTTGATTTACCAGGACCTTTCAACGGACATGTTTTGGAACAAGCCCGTCTTTTTTCCCTGGATTGCGAGTCCAGCTACCGGGGCCGGGACGGGGACTCGAACCCACGACCCGGCGATTCCCTTCGCTCTCTTGCTCCGACGCTTAACCGCCTGAGCTATTTCGGACTCTCGGAAATATGCCTTTAGCATGAAAGTAATCAATTACTCTCGTAACACTGGGGTCAGTTATAGTCGATGTTGTCTACAGCCCCGAAAGGTGAACTTTGCCTTTATTCATTTTCGGTAGAACTACCACGTCATCCTCGTGAAACTGTTCGAGATTTAAACAGTAATAGGACAGATACTGAAAACCACCAGTCATACTAGCTTGGACGCAGCGAGAAACTATAAAGTAAATTCTATCCATTCTAACACCGCTGGTTTACCACCGCTAATCACACTGAACACCGCAAGGCAGCAAAATGGCACAGATATTCATAAGCAATAGTTGTACACAGGACCTTGTGAGGCTCTATAATGTGCAGCCGTTTCTCGCAGACTGACACCCCACCCGGGTCTGCCCTGGGGGACTTGGGTGGGGTTAGGTACTTTTTAGTTCCCAGGGTCACCCTGGTCAGCCCCACAGGGTGGGTTTTTCCTCTCTATTCTGGGGCATGTGTTTCTGTCTACCCTTTGTCCATTCACCTGTATTTGCCTTTTTAACACTCTCCCTACTGTCTGCACTGCCTGTAGCTCTTGATATTGGATGTGTGTTGCTAAATGGTCTTAGCTTTATTTAGGCCCCATGTGTTAGGTTTATTTAATGTATTTGACCGGCTGGCGACATACATTCAATGTTCTGTTTAGTTGTTTTTTTTTTCACAAGCAGTGCAGGCACGTCCTGAGAAAGCCTTGTTGCTGTCGGGACGTTAAGCAATGTACAATCAATCGCAGACTGACGAGAGCATTTTGGCGGCCTAAGTTCGAGTTTCCGACATCGCAGCGCACACGTGACGGTAAGCGAAGAATGTAGGACTACACAGCGAACAACAAATACCTCACCAGAATAGTGCGGGCATTTAAGAGATACCGATGTAACTATGTTTTGGTTGATTTGTAAACTACCTGAAATAAGTTGAAATACCTCTTAAAATGTGTGCTTTACTGATGTGAACTAAAACCCGTCCGATTATAACAGGCGCCACGGTTGCCGTGTGGACCACGCGCGGCTTTCCCTCGCACCGGCATCTGGTTTTCACCACAATTTAGGCTGATGACAGGTGACGATCATCGCGTTTTCGCTGCGCAGGGTATGGAAACCCGTTTTGGAAACCAGAATACAGCGATGTCATTAGTTTAATTAAATTATTGTACCTTAATTAAGGGTCTGTACACGCGTTTCCCTCGCCACTATGAATGTAACATATGTGTACACTAAGTCTGTAGTGCATCTTATCGTTGTTACATTCAGCGCAGCGAGAAATATTTAAGGGCGCGAAGTCATTCGTTTGCAACGAATGACCGAATGCGCAAAAGGCCATCGGCCTTTTGCGCATTGGGGAGAGCCGCTAAGTCATGTCGGATGGCCAGCATCTACCATAAGCACAGACAACACTGATTCCACTGAAACCGACATCTCCAAGAAGCATAGATCTTCATGAGCCCACATGACCCACTGGGCTTATCACGATCCTTAGTGCCGCTTAGAGATATTTGGAGTGTTGTCTACACAGGCACGGGATGGTCGTTCGGCATCATTGTTCACCGCCTAACATGAGCCCACTGGGCTTATCACGATCCTTAGTGCCGCTTAGAGATATTTGGAGTGTTGTCTACACAGGCACGGGATGGTCGTTCGGCATCATTGTTCACCGCCTAACATGAGCCCACTGGGCTTATCACGATCCTTAGTGCCTCTTAGAGATATTTGGAGTGTTGTCTACACAGGCACGGGATGGTCGTTCGGCATCATTGTTCACCGCCTAACATGAGCCCACTGGGCTTATCACGATCCTTAGTGCCTCTTAGAGATATTTGGAGTGTTGTCTACACAGGCACGGGATGGTCGTTCGGCATCATTGTTCACCGCCTAACATGAGCCCACTGGGCTTATCACGATCCTTAGTGCCTCTTAGAGATATTTGGAGTGTTGTCTACACAGGCACGGGATGGTCGTTCGGCATCATTGTTCACCGCCTAACATGAGCTGTGAGTAGTCAGTAAACCTATACTACTCAGTATCCGTGTTAGGAGGTGAGCAAGGACACAACGATCACTGATCCCGCCGTGAATTCGCTCTCGTTTGTTATTCGGAGTCGTTCAGTAGTCGCTGCAAACGATGACGTCAATATACACTGTATAGTCTAGCATGAAACTCCGCGGCCGCTTGCAACTGGTTCCGCCTTTACAGCCTGCTGCTTGTTTGTGACACGTTTATATGATGGTGCTATATCCATTCTTCTGTCACTCTCCTTTTCCGTATTTCATGTTCTTCTCGGGCACTTCTGCCTCCAGGGTCTTCCTTGTGCGTAAGAAGGGAAATTGGTCTTCACTCTTGGTCGCGTCCATTTTATGAACGGCTGTGGGTAATTTCTGGCTTCTGTTATACCGACTGAGGCGCTCAGACTGATGATGGTGGCCTATTTAACCCAAAGGCCTCATTTCTCACACTGTACAGCTGTCACTTAAGTATTACATGATGTACCAGTTCCAGGAATGAGATGGATCGACCCTGATAATTCAGTGGTTGTGCCAGATAAGGTTGCCTCCAAGTTAATCTGGCACTACCCTTGAGTCATAGTAAATCCATCTCCTGCGGTAGTGCGTCGGGGCTACTATGGGTTAATGTCATTGTCATATTAATTGTCGTTTTTGTACTCCACTTATGTTCCGTTTAAGCCCTGCCGGCATGCGATTTTACAGACTATTATGGTCCAGAAATCAAAGAATATATGGTTAATATTACTCGGGCCTTGTCCAAAGCGCCCCTCCTCCCGCTCCCCCTAACCTTCCCCGGCGGCGTGCACTTCGACCGCCATTATGTGTGAAAAGGTACTTATATGACGGACTAGTGCAGTAAAATGAGAGAACATTTAGTTTTGACATGTGGAGGGTCCTACTCCTACCCGTGTGTTCAGTCGCACGTCGCCGATGCCACTACCTGTTAAAAGAAATGCTGGATTATGTCACAATTCTTTAAGCAGGAAATGTTTGCTATTTGCAGTTTTATTGCGCCGGTTTTACTGTTAAATGCAAAGGATTGGACGACTAACACTGAAATTACCTTGACTACAATGTTTGCTTAAACAACTCAGGGCAGGATCCGGGAGGGGGGGGGCCATGCCCCTCCCCCCTCCTTTCCCCCATAAAAACTACAACATAAAACTTTGATACACTGAAGGATGATCTTTGCTCACCTTGGTGAAAAAAACAAAATAAAGCCATACTCAAAACAGTCAAAACTCTGCTTTAGGTGTCTGTTTCAGGTGGTTAATTTCTCCCAAAAATATTTGGGACCCCCCCCCCCCCCAAACATGTAAGTGATCCGGCCCTGCAACTCTAAAAACATAGATTCTCATAAGAGGTACACAGATGCGGCCGCAAGGGTTCATGTGAACCTGTGCCTCTTGCTGGTAAGTGGGGACTGTTGAAAGCAAACAACAAACACAACCCACAAATCAAATGATTGCAGCAGAACGTAAAGCACTTCTTGGCTCCGACCCTCAGTCAGTGGAAACAATGTACATAGTGGGTGCATATTACATTACTGTCACAACAATACGGGCTACATGAAAAGAAAGAAGAAAAAAAAAAAAAGGGGGGGGGGGGAGGGGGGTAGCTCTAATAATTATCGTGATGAAAAAGTTTAGCTTTCTCGTGATTGGTGATTTTCACATTTTGGCTCACGTGCGAAGTAAAAGTGAGTCTATGTTTTGGGCCAGTGGTCGTCGGTCCGTCGTCCGTCCGCGTCGTCCGTGGTAAACTTTAACGTTGGCATTTTCTCGGAGGCTATTCAAGCCACAGTCTTCAAACTTGACCCAAGGATACTTTGTGGCAAGACCTTTCTAAACATACCAATTTGAGTGACTTCTCACAAAGGTCAATGTCACAGAGGATCAGGGAATAGGTCAACAATAGCTATATTTTGACATACTTTATTTTTTCTCAAATACTATTCACAACTTCAAACTCAAACTTGGTACAAAGGTAACTGAGGTAAGAAATACTAATTTGGTTGATCCCTAGGAAATGTCAAGGGTCACAAGAGCTCAGGAAATAGGTGAAAAATAGCCATATTTTGACAAAATATTTTTTTTTCTCAAATAATGTTCACAAGTACAAACCCAAAACTTGCTACAGAGATACCTGATGGTAAGACCTATCTATGCATACTAATTTGGATGACCCCTCAGAAAGGTCAAGGGTCACAAGGGCTCAGGAAATAGGTCCGAAGTAGCCATATTTTGACAAAAGATGTTTTTTTCTCAAATACTATTCAAAACTTTAAACCCAAACTTGCTACAGAGATACCTGATGGAAAGACCTTTCTAGACATACTAATTTGGTTGATCCCTCAGAAAGGTCAAGGGTCACAAGAGCTCAGGAAACAGGTCCAAAATAGCCATATTTTGACAAAAGATGTTTTTTCTCTAATACTATTCACAACTTCAAACCCAAATTTGGTACAGAGATACCTGATGGTAAGACGTATCTATGCATACTAATTTGGATGATCCCTCGGAAAGGTCAAGGTCAAAAAATGCCAAATTTTGGATAAAATTGCAGGTATTATCAACATTTTTGCAAATTTTTCAACCAAATTTGGCACAAAGATAACTGATGATAAGACTTTCCTGTGCATACTAATTTAGTCGACTCATCACAAAGGTCAAGGATTACTGGAGGTTGACAGATGTGTGAAAATTGGTCACAGTTACATTTTCAAAAAACATGGATTTTGCTGGTGCAGAAGCCAGCCCTTGTCACAAAGGTCACACATATGTAAATCGGTCATACACGTAAGCCATAATGGCTATGCCTTTCTTGTTCATCCTCATGATCCGTGAACCGAAGAAACGTGAAACACGGAAAGTCAAAATCGGGTATTCGTGATTTGTGAAAACGCCCTGGTGATTTCGTGAAACGTGAAAGACTAATACCAGCCTGTAAATTCTAGTGAGAAATATCATACGATAGAGCTTGGGTCAGGTGCTACTGAGGCCATCACAAATTATAGAGCTTGGGTCAGGTGCTACTGAGGCCATCAAAAATTATATCAATATCAGTTTGGTTCTGGCAACCGAGAGTCAGCGGGCCGTAAGTCCAAAATGATCTTGGGGGGCTTGCACTGGAGGCTTGGCCACATTTATTTACACCTGTGTCTCCCGCAAGCAGCACATCACCAGGATTCATTAAGTCTGGCACCTCATTTCTTGGCTCCAGACCAGCACCTGACAAATCAGTGCGTCATAGTGTGGGTGGTGAAAGGGAAAGCTTCAAAACAAATTCCTCACTCAAACACGAAGCAGCTAACAAGTAACCTTCTCGTGATGTCCAGAGCCAATTTCGCCAAAATTAAAGAATGATAGATAGACAATAATAGCTCAAGGACAGTGCCTGAGTAGCTTGATGCCTGTTAAAGACGCCATGTTAATCTGGCACTACCTGGACTGAGCTATTAAGGTGACATTTTCTTCAGGTGGTGCCAAAATGAAAGAGTAATTACGCGGCTGCTGCCACGCTTTGCTTGTAGAAAACGTCCACCCATCGTAATATGTATATAGATAGGCCTCTTGTAGGTGGAGTGCATAGTTTACAGGCAACAAGGAAGATGTGCCTTAACGTTGTCTCGCCAAGTAGATCACAGCGTTTGACCATGGAAATCGCATCAGGCCGAGGAAAACTGAGGCCGGAAAACTGATGAATACTGAAAGCAAACATCGCATCAGTCAACGCCGCACATGTTTATCCCTGCGATGAACTTGACATCGTGTGGTTCAACGTTAATAAACATCGCGTTATCACCATTATAGTCTAGCAGCTGCCCTTGACGATCAGTCGTTTACGAGATAGTGATTTTCTAGAGAGTAACAAAGGTTTGGGTATATCAAAATGAAGTCTAGTTTGAATAAAAGCAGTGCGCACTCGTTTTAAACCGCCGGAGGATGGAGACATTTTTCTGTAGCACATTTTGTTTCTAGTTCGCCTGCAGACGAAACCAGGACATTCGCAGCCATGTTCCCAGGGGATCAGTAGTTTACGCGGGTCTCATTGTTCCTGTATTCAGTGATAGTATGCACTATATGTCACATAAAAGGATTTCATTTATATTTTTTAAATAAAATTTGCACACTTAGGTATATTAAGAGAAGAAGCAGTTACGAAAAGGCTTGCCTTGAACTCAAATATCGTTACTCAACAATAAGGTATCCCAAACTGATCACGTGATCAAAACATCGGCACACGCGGATTTCCCTGCGACGAATTTCGATTTACCGGCGAGTTCTTTTTGATTTGTTCTACAGAAGCGTGTTTGTTTCCCAAAAAGGCGAACATGAAACGTTGCTTTGTGCATTTTTACATCTTGATAAAGGTTTGTCACGTTTATTTTCATTCACTTTACCATCGCTTTGCCCGTTTCATTTCGACACCACAGCAAAAAAAAAAAAAAAAAAAAAAAAAAAAAAAAAAAAAAAGAAACAAAAAAGGCTATCTTCGAAACCTATGTCCGAAGTGCACCATGTTGCATGCTGTAAAAGAGTGCCGCACCACTAGGTTGTAACTGTCATGGCTGAACAAAGTTTCGGAACTTGATTAATTATTATTATACTGTAACACTTAATTCAATCAGTTGTACTGGCAAGCTATGTTGTGATGTGCGATCAGTGCCATGCAGTCTCGATCAGTGATCACTGAAGGTACAGTACACTTGACACGTAAAAAATACACAGCACAATGTGAACACGCTTGGAAGTTCATGCAATGCTTTGTTTAAAATTAAACCCTATCTTGCTAGCAGTAGCCTATTGCACAAAAGAGGAACTATTTTGCTGCTGCATAGTTTAAAGTTTGTCTGCATTATTGCAGTTTTCTGCAAGATTCTTAGCAGCTGGCATTAGCACTGACACTCATATATTTGGGGATTAAAACGAGAAAGAAAACGAAGACAGGTAACACAGAGTGATCAAATGAATGAGATATGCTTTGTGATGAACAGCTATTTAAAGTAAGGGGGGGGGGGGAGGCACATACCTTTATATTGCGCACGTATTATTTCTTTCAGTGTTTCCATCACCCATCATAACACCATTGGCCTCGATGAGTTCTCATGTTTTATTTGAGTGATTTACAAAATACATGTACTTGCTGCTGTTATATTATTTTCTTACCGGCTTTGACATTTCGCTGTAAGATTTACAGTCCCATACTTTAAACCTGTCCTGACTATCGCACATGGAGGTTGACTGTATCATTGATATGTGTGTGTAGGTATCGTTTTGTTTGAGGTGGCAGTTTTGGCCTCACCTTTAAGTTTGGTGCCCCTGTGCATGTGGCCACCAGTACTATTTACAGAACTGATGGCTGCATGTCTCTCTCTTGGCTTGACTTCGCGAACGAAGATTTTATAGGAGTTGACCACGACGTCTGCAGGCTTGTTCGTGGCTGCTGAGGCCAATCCGAGACAGGCAGGTTCGACCGCAGTGGCTGCAGGGGAAGGTATGGCCAGGGTTCTGAGCTGCGGCATCTCTGTTTTTTCTCCTGAGCCGCTTGTCCTTAAGGCTAGCTCTGTGAGAGTCCTCAAAGGAGACAGCTGCCTTGTAAATGGTGGAGCGCCAGGTGTCACGGTCCGCAGCAAGCGAAGACCACTGGTGGTGGTCGATTTGGCAAGCACTAAGTGACTTCTTGAGACAGTCTTTGTATCTCTTCTTTGGTGCCCCTCTGTCACGGTGTCCAGTAGCAAGCTCGCCGAACAGTGTGATCTTTGGTAGGCGATGATCCTCCATCCTGGAGACATGCCCCGCCCAGCGGAGCTGTGTCCGCAGCAGCAAATCCTCGATGCTCACAGTTTCAGCCTGTTCAAGGACCTCGACGTTGGTGACATAGTCACTCCAGTGAATGCCCAGGATGGTACGCAGGCAGCGCTGGTGGAAGCGTTCGAGGAGTCGTAGTTGGCTGCGGTAGAGGGCCCAGGACTCGGAACCATACAGCAGGGTGGTGAGGACGACAGCTCTGTACACGCTGATCTTGGTGCCTGTTTTCAGCTGTTGATTGTGCCACACCCGCTTGAAAAGTCGCCCGAAAGCGCTGTTCGCTTTTGCCAGCCTGCTGTCAAGCTCCTTGTCCAGCTTGGCGTCCGACGTGATAATGCAGCCAAGGTAGGTAAACTGGTGCACTGACTTTAGTTCAGACTCGCCAATGGTGATGTGAGGAGGGCGATACACTGTCTTGGGTGCCGGCTGATGGAGGACCTCTGTCTTTTTCAGACTGACCTCAAGTACAAAGAGCTGGGCGGCATCTGCGAAGCAAGACGTGATGCGCTGCAGGGCTCTCTCTGTGTGTGCAACGAGGGCAGCATCATCAGCAAAAAGCAGCTCACGAATCAGTTGGTCTAGGGTTTTCGTGTGGGCCTGCAGTGTCTGAGGTTGAACAGGTTGCCATCGAGACGATACCTGATGTACACTGCATCGTCATCATCGAGGTCCACTGTGGCCTGCTTCAACATCATGCTAAAAAAGATGGTGAAGAGGGTCGGTGCCAGCACGCAGCCCTGCTTTACGCCGTTGAGAATAGGGAATGGTTCTGAGAGGTCATTGTTGAGTCTGACCTGGCCTTGCTGGTCCTCGTGTAGCTGGACAATCATGTTGAGGAACTTTGGGGGACAGCCAAGTCGCTCCAGGATCTGCCACATGCCTTGCCTGCTCACAGTGTCGAACGCTTTTGTTAGGTCGACAAATGTTACGTACAGCCCTTTGTTCTGCTCGCGGCACTTCTCCTGTAGCTGTCTCAGCACAAAGACCATATCGGTGGTGCTCCTGTTTGCTCTGAAGCCACACTGGCCCTCTGGGAGTTGGTCTTCAGCGATGGCAGGTACCAGCCGATTCAGGAGCAGCCTTGCAAGGATTTTCCCAGCAATGGACAGCAGGGTAATTCCCCGATAGTTGGAACAGTCAGACTTCTCGCCTTTGTTCTTGTACAGGGTGATGACGACTGCATCACGGAGATCTTGTGGTAGTGTTCCTTCCTCCCAGCAGCAGAGAAAGATCTTGGTGCCTGCCTGCTTTCGGGCGACTTTTCAAGCGGGTGTGGCACAATCAACAGCTGAAAACAGGCACCAAGATCAGCATGGCTGCATGTGCAGTGTGATTAACTGTACACATGAGATTTTTAGGTTAGGCTAAAATACAGGCAGTCAATACAAGCCACTTTTTAAATCTCAAATCTCTATATACACATGTATATAGGTTTTACAGTCCACTAATGCCCATCAGTATACAATTGTGCATGTCTTTTGTGGGTGTTCTGCGGTTTTGTATGTGGGGTGGGGTTGAAAGCGGGGCAGTATGGCACCTATTACTGTGTATGTGTATGTACAAAACCTACATTACCCAAAAACATGAATAAATAATTTCAATAGTTATTTGGGTTTAACGCCACGCAGGCGACTACGGCCACCCTCATGATGGTTAAATGAATAAGATAAAGTAAGTCAAATATATCTGGGGCATATGAATGCTAAGTAAAGGATAGATTATGAACATGCACAGATATACATTCTTTTGGTGGGTGTTCTGCGGTTTTGTGTGTGTAACTGGAGTGGGGTTGGGAGCGAGCGGTATGGCACCTATGACAATGTACATGTATAAGACATTTATTCACCAAGTAAAACATTATAAGGATTTTTGTGTGGCATGGCGACAGTAAAATACATTCTCACTTGTAGGGCATTCATCATGTCATACACTCAGTTGGCGATCATCCTGTATAGAGCACTAAACGATAGATAATAATAATAATAATGTACATTTATATAGTGCTTAACTTCCAAATGAATGGTGCTCACAATATTAAACACTAATCAGTCATATGTCACAAATCATGGAATCACGTTGTTCCATGGATGGTGCTGTACTGAGGACAGCTTCTGGAAAGAAACTGCACCTGAATCGAGAGGCTCTGGCTTTCAAAGCACGGAACCGCCGGCCAGAGGGCAAAAGCTCGAAGAGATCATTGGCTGGGTGCGACAGATCTGACAGAATAGTACTGGTGGCCACATGCACAGAGGCATCATGGTGTATGTTCTTAGCCTGTATGCTGATGTGTATGTACAAAACCTACATTACAAACAAAATAAATAAATAATTTAAATAAATAAGATAAAGTAAGTCTAAGATACCTGGGACATATGCATGCTAGGTAAAGGATAGATTATGAACATACACAGATGTGCATGTCTTTGGGTAGGTGCTCTGCGGTTTTGTGTGTGTATTTGGGTAGGGGTTGGAAGCGGGCGGTATGCCACCTATTGCCATCTAAAATTCTATATATATATGTGTATATTTTCTTCTTGTATGCTGATGCGTATGTACAAAACCTGCATTACAAACAAACAAAAGTAAATAAATAAATAATTTAAATAAATAGTTATTTGGGTTTAATGCCGAGCAGGCGACTAATGTCATCTCGTGGCTGTTACATAAATAAGATAAAGTAAGTCAAGATACATGGGCCATATGAATGCTGAGTAAAGGATAGATTATGAACATGCACAGATGTACTTGTCTTTTAGTGGGTGTTCTGTGGTTGTGGAGTGGTGTTGGGAGTGGGCAGTATTACCATGTATGTGTATGAGAACATCAGCATATGTATAAAACCTACTTTACAAACAAATAAAAATAAATAATAAATTTTAATAAATAAAATAAGATAAATCAAAGATACCTGGGACATGAATACCAAGTAAAGGATATAGTATGAACATGCACAGACTTGCATGTCTTTTAATGGGCGTTCTGTGGTTTTGTATGTGGGGTGGGGAGCAGGTGTTATGCACCTATTACCATATATGTGTACATGTATGTTCTCATCTTGTATGCTGATGTGTATGTGCAAACATACATCACAAACAAACAAATAAGTAAATAAATAAATTTAAAAAATAATAAATTAATAAATAAAATAAGTCGGGGATATATGGGACCTATGGATAGATTATGAACATGCACAGATGTATGCATATTGAAAAATAATTTCCTCTCCTTCGTGGCCACCACCATACCACTAGCGATCATGTACATCAAGGAATTCCTTCCATCCATAATTAAAAGGATAAATAATAAATAAATATGTAAGTGAATACAAAATGAATCAATAATAAATAAATAAATAAAACATGTAATACAATGGAGAGGGCTACTACCTGTATTGTGTCTCATGCAGTACCGATAAAGCTTGATCATAGTGAGTTTTTGTGAGTACTTGAGTGTGGATTGGTTGAATGGGTTGCAAAAACTACAATTTTTATATTTAGGTGTTTAGCTGAACAAGGTGATTTAGATGGAAACGGTTCGGAGATGGATTTCACTCTGCCTGGCTTGTGCTTAAGACCAGTCGGATAAGAGTTGCTTGACCAGTTACAAATCCCATCTCCACTAATAACAAAAGAGCAGACCTACACTTAGAGCCGTTAGGCTGGAAAACGGACGAACAACATGCATGTTGTATCCGGACATAAAGTCTGCAGAATGTTGAAGATGGTCGGCAGACACAATGCACAACATGCACAATTAAGGTAGTTTACTTTCGATATGCTTTCCTCCCACAAATGAGACCCGAGTTCTATGGGAAAGGCTGTTTTCAAGACCAGGAAAAATAACGTATTTGACGATAAGATGTACTTCAAAGTTCAAATCCAAAATAATCTCTGTTTCACTTCAGGAGCAAAGTAAAGCTGATTAACCGTGCGCGTCTGATTGACTTCTTTCGAAGGCATCTCGCTGACCGCCATTTTGAAACTAGCGATGCGAGTATGCTTACGGCATTAAAAATATTACTTTTTAAATTATTTTATCGTAAATATGTATGCATGTTTACTTGCTGATGATTTTAATTTACTCACTGGAATAAACGTGTAACTTGTATGCTCGAAATTTTCAATGTTATGCACAAAAAATGTCTTGCACCTTATCTGGGCCGTGTACGAGGACTGGTTCCCTCACATCGAAAAATAGCTTTCGAAAAACACTTCTACAAAAATGTCTCCATCCTAAGGACAAATATTGTTGCCATGCATAAACTATATGGCATTAGTACTTTCGTTTCGTACCTGCAAACCATTGTTACTCTTTTGACGAACTACTTACCTCTGCAGAAATTGCGAAAAGCTGCT
This sequence comes from Semisulcospira habei, assembly GCA_036245525.1. Lineage (NCBI taxonomy): Eukaryota > Metazoa > Mollusca > Gastropoda > Semisulcospiridae > Semisulcospira > Semisulcospira habei. The sequence continues at coordinate 80,372,748 of BTPG01000007.1, read as the reverse complement.
AGACTATTAATGGCTCCACGTTTGCGATGGCCGAAATAAGCGCGCATAGTAAAGAAAAGAGCGGTGGGGAAGCCGTGAGTTACGTTTCAAATCGATTTCGTTTTCTTGAACCTGAGTTTTTAAATGTGATCATTTCACTGAATGTTTGAATACAAAACTAAAGTATATTTGTGTGTTTCCAACAGTTCAATACATCCGGCTTTAAAGTGTCGTCTTACCCTTAACAACCGGCTCACGGCAGCTGGCAGTGCCCAGTTTGACAGCGGCGTTTCTGTGTGGCAAAGGTAAGAAGCATTTGTCTGACTAATAACACGCCGTATTTCCGGCGACAATCTGAAGGTGGTCAAGTGCATAGGCGCCTGAAGATGATGTTCTTACTGAAATGCCGCGAGACAATTGCCGCTGCGCCACTGCGTGCTCACTATTTGAGGCTCGGTGTGGTGGCTGTGCGCACGTGGTGGCGGCGAGCTCGATCGTCAGACCCTTATGGTCAAGCGGCGGTCTCTGACGCTTGTAAATGGGCTCAATCCCTGCTTGCCATAGTAACAGATTCCCAGTGCGGAAAAGGCCATCGACCCGACGTCGACCCGATGGCTTTTTGCGCACTGGGAGGTTCTCATGCACCCCTCGGCGACTGTACTGATGAAGTAAGAGCCCGTGTAGAGGCCGGCTACGCTAAGACGCGTAGCCTCTATACTTTTGAGGGGAGGTTATGAGAAACTGTGCCTCTCGTATTTTGAAGCAGGTGACCCTCCAGACAAGTTTTCCGTTGGGCGGCAGTCTGGTGCTGCAGACATTGGGTTCCTTAGTGAGAGAGATAATATATGGGGCTCCTGAGAATCCAAATTTATTTATGCTGCATTAAACACAAACATTGCGGCATTTTGACAATGTCCCCCCCCCCCCCCCCCCCCATTGACTACGCGACCGCTACCCCATCTTTAATTTACCCCAGTGATTTCAAATAAACGCAAGTTTGTCAATGCGGCGTAAATAAATGTGGTTCTTTTGGAAAATAGATTGTTTAATCTCTATAAGCATCCCCCACTGCACCCGAGCTAAACAGTATATCAACGATGTATGCGTGTACATTCAAGAATGCGTAGCAGTTTATTGTCTTTAATTAAAGTCATAAAATTAATATTTTTTATTATAAAATGAATCAAGACGAATTACTTCTTCTAAACGATATTAATGCTGTAGAAAACAAAGACTTAGACTCGAAAAAACAGCGCCTTCTTTCTGTAGTTGTGTCAGGCAAGTCAAAGACTTATCTCGGTAAACAATACATGACAGATGATATTGAATCTCTTACGGCTGATGAACTAATCAAGCTTCATGCTAAATATGAAAACCACATTGCTTCACTAATGACTCGTGATTTGAGTCGATCTCTTGTATGTCTATACACAAAAGCAGTGAGTCACTTTCTACCGGTAGACACTGACAGTCTATCACATGACCTTGAAAGTAATCCTATTGTTTCAAGTTCAATTGGCAAATTAGCATGTGTCATGTTTTACAAGTTTGGAAATTACCTTGCACCTGTCGTAACATTGCTTGTTACCGGGAGTCATATTGATTTTTCGAAAATAATTTTTACTGCAGAAGAAAATGGACGAAACCCAGACGACTCCACAACTGAACCCCGACCCTGTTTTGACACAGGTTCAAACTGTGACGAAGACTAAAAGTCCTGGCAGGGTTGAGGCTGGAAAAAGATTAGCCGAATATAATAGGCAAAAAAAATTACAACTTAAGGCACAAACAGAAAAGACTCATGTAACTGATCCACCGTCAGAATCGTCAGGACCTGTGTCAATACCGTCAGGGCCGTCACTCTCTCATCAAAGTGAGAGACAAACAACCCAGTCTAACCCTGACCCTGACCCTGACCCCGAACCTCAATCAACAAAATATATAATTGCCGGATTTGTTGTCGGATTTGGTTACGTAGGTTATCAATTATACAAAAAATACAAACCACAGACTCGTACAGTGACCAAAAAATCAGACACTCCAAAAACAAAACCAGAAGTCGCCACATTACCAGTAACACCCAAAGCCGTTGACCCATTTTATATGCAGTAAATAAAAATATTATTTTAATTTTTCTTGCCTAAGAAATGAATGACACAAAAAATTTAATGAACCTTGTCTATCACTCTGCCGTAATCAGCGGATTAGCAGTAGCTTATTCTATGCTGGGAAAAAGTCTACTCAAAATGAAATCAGCAGACCTCAGTAGACTCGATTTCGAAGACAGCACTAAGCTAATTGTAGTTGTTACAGCGTCGATTGCGACAAAAGACTTTCTTGTCAAGCAAGGAATTATTCCAGAAAATGTTTCTATGTAAATAAAAATAAGTATGGCGACTATAGCTATTATGATTGGTGGGGCAGTTGTTAACGCCCTCGCATTCAGTGGCTCTAATTTTCTCTTTTCTAAAATGGGTAGAGAAGAATCAGCGGAAGAAATGAAACGTCACAATGAGGCAACAGAGAAACTTGCACAAGCCCAACAGGATTATGAAAAGAATAGAATTGAGAAACTTGATTTCATCAATGAAAAACTCAGGCTTGAAGGTCACGCACAACATACGTTTTCAAATACAGACGAAGCAATTCGTGAATACTATCTTGTCACAGGTGAAGACATGTCTATACAGAAACCAAAACTAAGTGACTATTACAAACCAAGCACACAACAAAGAAACGGAGAGATAATCTTTGTTCTAGTGGGAATGACATTTGTTTATTTTACAGGAGTTTTCATTGCTAGAAAAAATGGCAGCCGAAAATAAACTATCAAAAATATATTACTCTCCATCAGGCTATTGGAAAGGACAAACAGCTATTCAGAAATTACATGCCGCTGTGGGCGGAGATATAACACTCAATCAGGTCAAGCAATGGTTACAGAGACAGGCAATTTGGCAGATATATCTCCCTGCTCCAAGAAAGATAACTAGACCTCATTTTGAGAACACTACCCCAAATGACACACACCAAATGGACCTTTTGTTCTTACCACATGACACAATAAGAAAGAAACGATACAAGTATGCATTAACTGTTGTAGACATTGCTTCAAGGTATAAAGACGCTGAACCCATATCTGACAAAACAGCCAGTACAGTTGCTACAGCATTATCAAAAATATATAGTCGAGGCCCCTTAAGATACCCCAGACTTGTACAAGTTGATGATGGATCAGAATTCAAAGGTGCAGTTAATCAGTTATTTGCTAAGCATGGTGTACTGGTCAGACGAGGCATTCCAGGTGTGCACAGATCACAGGCAATTGTAGAGAACTTTAACAAACAGTTATCAGAGAGACTTTTCAGTTACCAGTATTCTAAGGAACTCATGCATGACACCCGGAACACTGAATGGGTACAAAGGTTACCACATGTGATAAAAGCAATGAACAATGAAGGACACCCAAAGCCTGCTGATGCTATTAAAATGAAAACAATTACAGAGCCAAAAACAATGTCAGCACAGGCACCCGACACAAGTTTATTTACCAAACAGGTGAGATATTTGTATCAACCAGGTGAAGCTGAAAATGACATAAAGCGCAGGGCGACAGACCCCATCTGGTCCACATCCGTTCATAATATAAAAAAAATAATTCCCGGCGCAGACGCAACAATATATTACCTGTTCGACCCTGCACCCCAGAGGGCATTTGTCAGAGAAGAATTACAGATTATTCCCCCAGACACCGTTACTCATTTCAGTAACTAAGTCATCAATTAATTCATCAACCAGTTCATCACAAATATCTTCAGATAACTTGAGTCTGTAATGACCAGGTGCATAAGCTTTTTCCTTAGTGTGAAACACTCTTTTCGTGTCTCCAACTGCAAGTGACTTTTTGTGTGTTTGAATCATTTCAATATTATGTTTGTTTGATCTTAGTGTCTTGTTTGGATAATCAGGCATTAATGCACCATCTAACACTTGCTTGTAATGTTCATGACGAATGTCTTTATTTTTTATCGCTGTTTTCTTGATACCTTTGGCTTTCGACTGACTACCTTTCTGGTGCAGTATAGAATACATTTTTGATCTCAGTCCAACGTACTCAACTATTGGCACACCATTTAGTTCATCCTTAAACTTTCCAGGCACTTTCTTGTTTTGTGTGCTAAACAGTGGATAATCCTTAGGGTAGTCAGACGTGTCATACATGTGTAACTCTGTTTTCATGTCTTCATAAAAGTCTTCAGTAGGCACATCAATGATCATAGAGTCAGTGTCAGTGTATAGCAGACGACACTCAGGATACTTTGGTTTGAAGTAATCATAATAAAATTCAAGCATCAACAGTTTTGACAACTCCAGAATTGCCATACCAATGAATACTGGCTTGTCCAGTTTGACAATCTTTTTTTTGAGTGACACAGCATACAATGATGAATGAAATTCTTTATACCCTGTGTATTGAGGCTTGCCTGTAAGTTTAATTGCACCTGATTCAGTTGTGACCAGTCTCACATCTTTTCTGTGATGAGGATTTTCCATCGTCTTCCCAAAACAGGCATTGTTCATAAGCTTAAAGAAGTCTTTGTCAAATGCAGTGTTGCCGTCTCTGGCACGAAGGGTTGTGTTCTTCATTATGTAATCTTTCATGAAAGCACTCTGATCAAATTGAATTCCTCTGTGAACTTTCTTTAGTACTAACCCGTGTCTGATGTAAAACTGTAACAAGCGGTAGTGACAAACATAATTGAATTTGTCATTTAGATTCGGTACAAGTTTAGTGTCTTCTTTTTTTCCTGTCATACTCATTTTCTCAACAGCCAACGGATAATCATTGTGATAATCATGTAGGTGGTGTGGGTACTCTAGGTCGACTTCAAAGATCCAACCCTTCGGATCGTTTTGGTCAAGATTCATAATATTGTTAGTTAACCCTATTACATCATACTGTGACAAATCATACAGACAAAAGTTTTTCAAGGGCAATAATTCACACATTGCCCAGCCATACAAATTGTTAGCGTCAAGGTACATAATGAATGACCTTGACCTCGAGGGGTCAAACCCCTGGCCAAGGTCACCATAACCGTCCAGATATTTATTGTTGGCTCTGGCGTAGTTATTTGCTGCAATACTAATCCCTCCCCTCAATCCACGTTCCACCATTTCACCCATCGTACGATCAGACAACAGGTCTATAGATATCTTACTGGATTTCAAAAATGCATCCCATGTCATGCCAGGACTAGTTATGTAACAAGCCAGGTCAAGCTTGTAGTGTAACAAACCCTTTTCACGGTAACTTTCAAATACGTCTGCTAGCAAACAGACATCAGCCTTTAAGTACTGATCGTGGTAATCACCAATCGTTTGACACCCTAACTTATCCCATGCATCAAGTGCGTGCTGATATTCAGAGTCAGAAATACCTTTACCAGTTAGTGTGGAATAAAATTTCTCTTTTGGAGGCAGTCTCCTTTCCTCAAAAACTACCCAGTCACTGATGTACTCATATGGATAAACACCTTTTTTAATCAAGTCCGGCTCAAAATATTTACTTGTTATTGGATACTCACTCAGTCCTTCTGCCAGACTAGCAAGACCTAAAGACAAATGTTGCATGGAGTCATAAAATGCTAATTTGTCCAATCTAAAAGTCAAGTACTTCTCAGTTGTCTGGGCAATGCAACTAATTTTTCTGTAAGACTCATCAACAGCCTGCATGATGATGTCTGAATCATATCCCTTCAGATTGTGAAAAAAGATTGGTAACTTATATGTCTTAGGATCTGTTTTTAATAACAAGTTACAATTGTTATGTGCAGCGCCTCTGTAACGCCCAGTTATGTGATCGTGGTCACGAACTTTATCACCACCTAAAGGCTGTTCACAAATCCAACACGTCTCAGCTGTATCAAATTTCAGTTTGTCTTCTTCTGTCATCACCAAAGGCATCTGACATGTTGTGAGATACTGTACTACCTGACTATACAGATGTCTCATTTCTGTTAAAAACAAACATGCTGCATTTTCACCTCTGTAGATAACAGGCTCTGAATGCAAACCGTCTGACCTAACAAGAATGTATCCAAAAGAACACACCACTTGGTCACTCAATTTTATAGTCTTTGGTAATGACTCTGGAACAGGACCTTCATAGTGGACAACTAATGATTCGAAATCTGCGTACACTACAAACGGCAGCTTTTGCTGATTCCCATAGTTCTTAAAATACACTTGACTACCAGGATCTGGATACCTCAGTATTGTTTGAATGTCATCAGCCGACCTGCAGTGCTGCACATGTTTGTGTGCTACTTTAATAGAGGAAAACCTCTGTAAACATCTTTTACACACTTCCTGTTTACACTTGTGTTTTGTTGTATGCCCATGAATTAGACGTGACATATTTCTGATAATTGTGTAGTGAAAGTTATTGTCATCACCGGTAGGGCCGATTAGCAACATGTCAACATGCTTATCTTCTGACTGACCATAGGTTGGTGCCAGTGGGGACACTCTAATTGGCTGTAACTTGTTCTCAGATTCATTATCCCACACAAACACATTCACAGATATACCAGGATTTAGTTTTTCAAACAAGTCTATGTCCTCTATTTTAACAGGAAACTCAATGCCACTAAAATCGAGTTCATTTACAAATTTGGTGTAGTTAGATACACGTTCAGGTTTTGATTTTATAAAGTGTAATTTAGCAAGCACACACCACATGAAACAATAGTTGTCATTGTTCTGTATGTTGACGACAGCCTTTTTGTTTGCAACCTCTGTTGGCAGTGGCAACCATGATTTACCTAATATAGGATGATACCTAGACTGCTTTAGTTGTAGTTCATGCACATGTCCTTCGTGCCAACCAGACCCCTTCATTTTTGCACTGTCAATTGCTTGGAGGAAGTCAGGTAATAGTCGGTCTCTAAACACATTTTCTAATTCTCTTCTTGTGTTAACTGTGTGTTGTCTTGTTGATATGTACGATACAATCACTTCACCGTCTACTCTAGTAAATTCTATTTTAGCAACAATCTGAATCTTCACACTGCCTGTAAGAAGATTATCTTGTATGACAGAAAAAGAGTTTTCTATTGATTCATAGACATTATTAGTATTGGATATAGGCAAGTCTGTTGTGTGAAACACGTTTCTTAAGCTTGATGAGCCAGGGTTTGATGGGCCAGGGCTTTGAGCATTGTCCGTCATTTTTATTTGTCTGACAAAATAATAAAATAAAAAATATTAACGTTAACTCTGCTGGCTCACCTTGTGTAATACCACTTTATTAACTGTAACACTGTCAATATAAACATTTAGTTTGCGCAGTTGTTTAAATATGCTATAACAAACTTCTCCTAACCAACCATAGTTGGTATCAACAACTTTAAAAGTAGGTGTCTTTAAATCAACTGTCATGTGCTCCACATTTGGATGCTCATCGACATAATCCAAAGTCACACTATATGTAGCATATATTTCTGATGGTGCTGAAAGGCTTATGTAAGTTTGTTTGGGTGATATTAAGTCAGTAAAGTGCATAACATCTTTGAAACAGTGTGAGATATCAAGCACCTGTATGATTTGTCCGTCTGTCATTTTTATTGGACAAACAAATGTATAAATTAATTTACATCAATTTACTAACCCATACCCTGTGGGCTGATCTGTCTTTAAAATGAGCTTTAGATGCTTAGTTGATTTCAGTTTATTTTTTACATCATCCCGTTCATGCTTATTTGGGATGACATCATTCTCTCTGAGACAGTCTTCAAAGCTGTCACGATCCTTACAGTAAAACAAACAGATAAACTTTAACTGTTCTCGAAAATCTTTCAGTACAGCATTATATTTTTGAGTGAGAATCCATACACTGACATTTGCGTGTCTGCCACTGAAAGCAAGTTCTGCTAGAGTGTTTCTCTTTTTGACAATGTCTTTCTCTGCAGAACAGTCATCAACAATAAACAATGTTGACTGTCCTTCAAATTGCTTGTAAAAAACTGTAGGTAGTCATTCAGTTTCTTCTCAGGGTCAACTAAATATATGTTGTTGTCAGTCCAAATAAATAAACGGTTGTGATAAGCTTTGTTGTGTTTGATTGTAGGACAAAATATTACAATGTTTTCAAAATGGTGTATGTATCTTGTTTGTAATAAGTTAAGTACAAATTCAGTTTTCCCACACCCTGTGGCGCCACAAAATAATCCACAGTGTGGGTCGAGTGTCATTAAGCTCAGGTTCATTTTAATACACAATATAATTTTAATATATGTGTCCACTCAGTCTACTTTCTGCAATATTGAGTTGTGCGTCATATATTAGGTACAAATATATGTTTATGGCTGCAGCAGTTTCAACCTTCTTTTGTATCTGAATTGTTATTCCATCACTACCGTTCTCGACAGTTCGTCCTGACCCATGAAGGTAATCATCATCTGTACTACGAAGGTCTAACCAAAGTGCATACTTGTTTGTAAGGTATTGTCCAATCCTAACGTCATACAGATGTAGATCTTTGCACACAATGTTTGCTGGTTTATCTCTAATCCTTCCACCCGCAAAATACTTTGTGGTTTCGTCATAGTGTTGATAAGGCAGCATTCCTGAAGCGTACACTTGATTAGGGCGGCCTTCAATTGTGCAAGACAAATGTGTAATCTTAGGATTGTAGAATTTTTCTGAATCTCTTTTGTATGGACTCACCGGTTCAACAAACAACATAAGAATACCTTTCAGTGACCTGGCAGGCGTGTTCAAGTTTATGTTCCACATTGGGTCGCTTTTGTCTTTGGGTATTAAACTATGCCTAATCACACGGTCATAATAAATTGGAAGTCTTGACTGATACTGATTTTGAATGAGTCTGGCTAGTTCAGTATGTGTAACAATTTCATATTCCAAGGAAATGTTAGAGATTTTATATGTTGCATCTGTGGCAGATGATTTAATGACTTTGGAGTAGTCATTGAAAGTTAGTTCAAAACTTAGACGGTCATTCAGTGCTCCTTGATAATAAGGCAAATGAGCTGTGAGGATTTCAAACTCAAGTGGAATGTAAAACCTGGTTCCATATGTTTCTGCTATAATAACATCCTGGGAGTAGTTGTTTTGTCTCCGGCATTGATTCGAAGTTTACCAACATTATCAGACTGTATACCTTGGTAAATACGATCTTCTCGTTCTTCTCTTGTGAGCCAAAGATCTTTGTAACAGTAGAACACATCTGAGTCGTCAAGACTAAACACTTCCTGTCCTTCAAGTTTTACTTTAATAGTTCTAACAATTGCTCTGCCAAGATTGTCAACTAGTGTTCTGTTCACATCTGCGTCTGATGATAGTTCAATATTAAATGCAAGGCGTGCAGTGCCAGGAACAATAACGTCACTGGGACCTAGGTTTGGAAACTTGACTGTAAGTGTTTGATTCTGGTCTATGGTACTAGGATTGTTTGTGATGACGATTGATTGTCTTATGCCCTTAACACCCAGGGGCTCACGTAGTTTTCTGTATGGGTCTAACTTTGATCCGTAAGACTGTGTCATTTTTATTATGCACAATAAAAAATAATAAATTAATAAAACAATGGCAGCGGGAGGATTTAATCATGAAGATTTTGAAATGGATGACATGTATGATTTTGGTAATACAACAGATATGACAGATATGACAGATATGACTGGTACAAGAAATATTTACAGTTTACGTCATGAACTTTTAGAAACCAAAGTGAACTCGTTTTATGATCATGTTGGTAATCGCCCAGACAGCATAGACCCTAACCAGTTTGAACTTGATGGCAAGGGTCATTTATATTTAAATACTGTTGACAAAGGAAAAGTACTATTGACTAACAAAAAAGACCCTAGTAGGTTTAGGGCTTTAAGTACAATAAAAAATGAAGGTGGTGTTGGTGCCTTGCGTCAACTTGGAATTGGTGGGTCTCCTGTCACGCCAAGACTGGCTAGTGTTCTTCACGACACGCAAACAAAGTTGCCAACAGGGCAAGAAATTGAAATGGCACCTGTAACAAGCCTACCAGAAATAGCAAACACTGTGATACAAGAAACCTCATTTACTGAAGGACAATTAAATGACGCTATGAAAACAATAGATGATCCACCTTTGTCAATGCGGGAGATTATGGGTTTGGATAAATCACTGCAGACAATAAGAGGTGAGATGGTTAATAATCTTGCCAAACTAGGTGAGCTTGATAAACACATAGAACGTGAAAAAGAGAAACTGGCTACCGCAGACAATGGAAATCTTGACACAGAAATGAAAGAAAGAATTCAACACAGATTAAATGATTTGCAGATAGAAAGATCAGGACGGTTAGAAACAATTAGTATTGGAAGACAAAAACTGAAATCACAGGTCAACAGAATTAGAGAAACTATTCAGAAAATACTTCACGAAGACACTACTCTGGCTGAGAGACTTAAAACACTTTTCAGAGAGCAGGGTATCACAATTGCTAGTTTAATTACAGCTCTGGGATTTATTATCAGTACTGTTGTGTTGGCTGTCTCCGGCAGTGGTGGACCCGGTGGTAGTCCAACACCGCCAGCCCCGGCACCTCCAGCACCACCAACAGACCCAAAAGATTTACAGACGTGGGTAAAGAAACAGTTGTCTCACATATCAGACCTGCTTAAGAAATTGGCTGTGAAAGCAGTAGACGCGTTGCCCGGTATAATAGGCACTGTTGTCAGTTGGTTGATTAGTACAGCGGCAAAGGCAGTAGGGTTTATGGCAGAGCATGTGTGGATCTTTCTGGTTACAGTAGGAGGGTTAATGGTGGGTTATTTAATGAAACAGATAAAGAAGTAATACCCCTAATCCTGTTAATCCTATTACCAATGCAGTTCTTTCCGACTCATGTGTGTCAGGGGTTGGTGTAGGGGTTACCGCTTGTATGAGTGCCGGTGTTGGGGCCGGGGCCGGGGGTGTTACCGTCTGTAATGATTTTAATGACTGTACATGTGTGGTTGTGGCCCCCAAGTTTACAGATTGATTAAGACCGAGTTTTTGATCACGACCTGCAACAATGATTTCATTATTATAATTTGTTATTGTACCCATTTGTAATTGAAGGTCAGATGGTAACATGTACAACCCGATGCCAACTACAAAGTCAACTTTTGATCTGGCATATCTGAGTACGTCTTGGTAGCGTTGTATGCTAGATGGGAGATCAACTGTTGAATTAATTGAATCTTCAAGATTTGCAAGAAACTGTTTTTGTGCTTCAAATTTACCACTTCCATTCAAAATGTTTGATTTTGTTAGTGATTGTGCACCTAGTATACACCAGACATATGTTCTGATAGACTCATTGACGCGCTCGACTCCTGCTTGAGTAAACCCGTCAGATTTATCTAAAATAAATGTGGTCCAGGCATTAGACTGTTTCTGTTCTATTGAGCCTAACCACACTTCAGATTTTGATGAGAATGAAGAGTAGGGAGGCCAGTAATCTTGAGGGTATTGTCTGTGACTCATAGCATAATACAATGTTCCCATGCCTTTGTGATCATCAAGTTTTTGTGTAAAGTCATACTTTGTACTGATGTTAAATTCATTACAGATCCGTTCAAATGCTTTCAAATCCATGGGATTGTTAAACCTGTTGAAACTGGATTCAGTGGGTAATGGTGTATGCAGTTCTGACAGTATTCTTCTAAGCTGGTAATAAACATGAAAACGATAGACAGACCTAATCAGTTTGTTTGGGTGATTCAAATGGTCTGTAAAAGAAACGCCACAGCCTGTAGTTGAGCATAGTATAGCAAAGTTAAGTTGGTTTTGAAACATCTGTAGTGGGCTTGAAGACCACTTTCTTGCAGTTGAGTCATCTGTAATTGGAGGGTTTAGGTAATGCTCATAAGGATTTGGCACTTTCACTTAGAATAGATCTTGTTCAGACACAGCAATATCAAGTTGATTTAGTTGAATTATTTTCTGTTCATAAGTAGGTGCAACATTATATTTGGCATTCACATTAAATTGAAATGCATTTGTAGTGGTAATGGTTGGTGATTTAAATTCCATCCTTTTTTATATGAGATAATAAAAATGTTTATTACCTTAACAAATCTTGACACAAGCAAACCAGTGTGGTTAACTAATGGGATTGATAATCGTGATGGTAGCAAGGCTGTTGCTATCCATGAAATGTTCTATACAGTAAAATGGTTTAATGTAACAGATGATGGTGAATATTCTGTACATGGAATGGTAGGTACTACAAGTTGGGGCGCTAATCATTTACAGCCTGGGTATTATGACTTTTGTACTATAGCTGAATTTTTACAAGATATGTATAAAATTAAAGCAACTTTAAATCCGGCTAACTTGTTTGTTACATTGGAATTTCCAAAAGATAGTCAGCTTATATTAACAGACAAACTTTTAATACTACTGGGTTTTTTAACTGAATCTGATCTTGGTATTGTAGCTGTTAGTGGTGATGATGATTGGACTTACGAAGCAGGATTAAAATTTAAGCCCAAAAAAGGCAAAATAACTGGAAGATATGCTGTTCATTTGTCAGTACACACAGTACTAAATGTTTATTTGAAAGAACTAAACACATCTGAGAATGTTCACAATGGAAAGCCTTCAACTTTGTTGAGATGCTTACCTACTGGAACTGCACCCTATTGTGAAAGTGTAGTTGTTAGATTTCCTAATTTGCAGTTTAAGAAATTAGGTTCTAGTTTCTTTGAGTCACTGAGTATATCTGTAACTAATCAGGATGACAAACCAGTTCTTATGCATGATTTTAGTGTTGTGTTGGAAATTAAATAATTTTATTTTTGTTTATAAAAAATGAGTGGTGGTCCAAAGCCGAGAATCATACCAGTTGCATGTCCAGTAACAGAATTGAAAGATTTGGCAGACGTACAGGATTTTGAGAAGGAAGGGGAAATTGGAGAAATATATGGTTTTGAACTTGATTCAAATGGCATGTACAAGAGGAAAGTAATTGTCGACATGAAAGACGGTGAAAGACAGATTCCTAAACTTGGTCAGCTGCGTGATGTTACTGTACCTACTCCACCTGTAAATAATGCACCTTACAACTTAATACATGTGGGAAATAAGTGGGTGGTTTCACCTGTACCTGTTCCACCACCCACAATTGACTGGGACATAAAGTTGGAATTTATTAGTCCTTATGTATACACTGATGACGAAGGTGCCTTAGTGTTTAGGAAGGTTGTTAACTCGGGGCCGCTTATTGTAAGTCTTGTTCCAAGTTTTGCCCCAGACAACAATAGCAGAGAAAAACTGAAAGTTGAAAATTATGAGAGATGGCGGTATCTTCTTACAACTAGAAAGGGTAGATCAGATACTTCTGTTGTGTTTATGCCAGCAAGCTTAGTCGTGGCTAGAGAAGCGACAATAGTATTTGAAATTATCATGAAGTCTGTTGCTTCTGCAAAAGAGGCAAATATAGCACAAGGAATTAAACTTACATGGGATGAAACAGTATCAGAATCAACAAAGGTTTTTATTGCTATTACAAAAAAATGTTGATGTTATTAATGTTTCGAGCAGTGTTCCAGCTGTCAAGGTGGTGGTCGACAAAACAACTTTTGTTCGTCTAACTTACATAAACCTTGAACACATTGATCTTGTTGCATTTTATTATGCCAGCAAATTGTATACTTTTGAAGAGTTGCAAAATGTAATTGCTGATTAAATAAAAAAAAATATTTGTCAATAAAAAAAAAATGGTAAACTTCTATCCGCAACTACCAACGCTTGATCCGATTGAAACAAATGTGATGACTAAAACAGCACTTGCGCCTGATCCACAGGTGACAGCTGTGCCAATTGCTTCAGATAAAACATTACAGGCAGACGCATTCAGATTAAATAATATTACAGAAGCTTTGAAATATTTGGAAGGAGAAGAGACGAGGTACTCCAGGTGCAAAAGGAGGTATAAGGCCGTTTTCAATTCTGTTCAAAACACTTCTATGGCTATTGGTGCAGTTTCAGCTGGATGTTCTGTGGGGGGTATCGTTCTGTTCGCCACAGGAATTGGAAGTTTGGCTGGAATAGCAGTTGAGGCTGTTAGCGTTGCTACATGCCTGACTTGTTTTGGTTTGGAAGCCTTAAACAAAAGGTTTCACACAAAATTACAGAAACATGAAGCATTGAGTACGCTGGCTGGTGCAAAGCTGAGCAGTATGAAACTTATTATCAGTAAGGCATTGAATGATAATTTTGTTGATGACGAAGAATTTAAGCGCGTCCAAGATGATTTGAATAATTACAAGAAACAGAAGTCTGAAATACAAAATAAGATGCATAGTCAATCTCCTGTGAATGTTGAAGAACTGAAGGCTAGTTTTTTAGAGATGGGAAAACAGATCGGTGTTCAGGAAACCACAGAAAAACTACACAATCTTTTAAACAAATAAAAATCAGATTTGATAATCGTTTATTAATGACATACACTTCACAGAAAAATGACATTCCACCTAACTATTTAACCCCATCAGCACCACCACCACCACCTGACTATTACTAAAAAAAAAGTTTTTTCATTGTCCTTGTATCTTATCAAATCTGTCCGAGTAAGTTGTGACTTAAGTTGTGACTTGAGTCAAGAACTTACATTTTGTTATGTTTAAGTTCTTATAAGTTCTTGACTTAAGTCACTTAATAACTAATTATAGGTTCTTAAAAGGTTACCTGTAAAGTTATTTGTCAGTTATAAGTGACTTTGGAAAATTTGTTATCAAGTATCTGTAGGTAACTTAAATAATTTGTTATCAAGTGCATATAGCAATGTTTTTTTTTGTTTGTTTGTTTATTTGTTTGTGTGTGTTTGTGTATATATGAATATGTGGACATTGACTAAAAAAAAAAAAAAAAATGGTATAAATGGTATTGGAATGTATTTTTTTCTATCTCTAATAACTAATTAATATGCACACGTATAGGCAAACAAAAACACAGGCACACACACACAGACAGATAGACAAGCACACATACATACTCAAAAACATGCACTCACACACACACATACACGCCTACATACGCAAAAACAAGCACTCACACAGACGCACATATAAACACATGCACACACGCACGCATACACACACACATGCACTCACACACACATACACGTACACACTCACACACGCATGCACAAAAAATACACACACTATGGGTTGCAACCATACAAACCGGGGACGTCCCCCGTTTACTGAAAGTCCCCAGTTGTGGGTGTTTAACCCGTGTGTGTCCCCCGGTTTACGGGATTTGAATACTCACACACACACACACACACACACTACAGACAGACGCATTCCGATTAATATAAGACACGCATGCGCACATACAGACGCATGCACACAAACACGCATACAATCACATACACGCATAATCACGCACACTCACACGCATACACACACTCACAGACAAACAAACACAATGCACGCACACACAGACAAAGACAAACACACGCGCACATACGCACACACACACACACACACACACACAGACAAACAAGGGAGACAGACAGACATAACCATAGACACATGCACTCACACTTCAGTCATGGTTGTATGTCACGCGACACGCAAGGACTGTACACTCGATTAGCCACCGCACACCTAGTTTCGTTTTTAAGACGCTACGTCATTGTATACGCTGGATACAACGATCACATTAGATTACACAGCTTGCTACTGTAAGACCCTTGTAAACATAGACATTTAACTCTGTGTTTTGTCTTGAATTTATTAGTTGTCCACGGTATGGAAGTCAGTGATAGCAAAATCTATGATTGAAAAGATCAACATTCTGTTAACGCCGCGCCGTCCAACACTGTTGATTAAACACAGCTTAGTCAACAGCGTTATGGTCTGGTTACTTACCGCGCGGTTGTTAAGGCCCAACCTGGCGTATAGTTGGCCGCTGGTGTTAAGATAGCTCAATCACTTTATACTGTGCAGTGAGTGACTCGTCGGAATAGAAGGCTTGTCTTGACTCAGGTACTACACACTGAGTTAATAATGACTAATGCAACATACCACCGTCTCTCACAGTAAATTTTACTTACCTTTCGTTTTGGTTGTAGTTTCAGCTTCGTTATATCCATTGCTTCTGCTTCCACTTACTGTGCCATATTCAACCGCATCTTATAGATTTCTTCAGACTTGAATTTTGGGGGGTAAAAATTATACTTTTTTTCATGGAAGTCTTTTACTTTCTGTTCATTCAGTTACCATGATCGCATGAGATAGTTACCGTCTTTTGCTCAGACATTTTTTAGCAATAATTTTGCCTTGTTTTTCTTAGCGTGCCACAGATTAAAGCTGATATCATATGAGCCGTAGGTTATTAAAATAAACTTTTTTAACAAAAGTCCCCGTCTGTTTTATCCAATCCCCAATGGGCCTTTTCAAGAGAGGGTCACACATGCCTCTCTTGAAGAGGCATTGGGGATTGGATTGGCGATCCGTCGCCCAGACGGGACAAGGGGTAAGGACGGACAGACACACACACACACACCCCACCCCACCCCTTACCCCCCTTTCCCTTCCCCTTCCCCCCACCCCCTTATTCCCCTCTTTCCCCCCCCCCCCTTTTTTACCCGTGCGCACAATTTATTTTATTTATTTGCCGGCCTAGTAATTTGTTTACTGTAGGTCCTACAGCTAATTATTTATTTTTGTCCGGACTTATTTTTGGCCTAATTATTAGGGTTTCGTCACTCCCCATCTGGGGCCTCAAAGACGAGTTATTTTACGAAACGAAAGAATTTGAGACCCCGAGGAGATTTGAACCCATATCACACACGTAAGAATAAATTGCACCAAGATTTTCTCTTAGGTGTGTGACATGCGGCCAAACCACCCAGCCACGGCCCGTGGCCGAGAGAGGCAGTTATTCTGAGAACTTATAACTATAATCGATAGTGGTGCAATACCGGAACTAGATCATCGATTTTTTACAGGTATGTAGCGTGTTTACCGGGCTAATAATACAGTGGATTGAGCCGGGCCGGGGCTAAAAACATTATTATTAGTCAAATTAGTGTTGTTTTAGTGGGTTGATGCAGTGTTTTTAATTAGAAATGATAGTAATTTTGTATCATTTCTCAGTAATGAGCCACGAAAGCGAAAGCAGGCATAAATTATGATTTTAAAGGGAAGTAATTGCTTCATGTTCTTTTGCCTGTGCTGTGTCTGTGTGTAAAATTGACAAAGTGTATGTGTATAAGACTATTTATTAAGCAGATTTGGTTGCCGCGTTATTTTAATTGAGAAAATAGACCTAGTCAGTGTGTATATCATTGATTTTTAACTGGTGTAAGAGCGCGCGTGTGTGTGTGCGATCGCCGTTATCGGGAATTTCCACAACGCATGGCACATCGGGCTTAGGCTAGGCGGCTAGCCGCCGTGATCAATAAACTACGCATTCTTGAATGTACACGCATACATCGTTGATATACTGTTTAGCTCGGGTGCAGTGGGGGATGCTTATAGAGATTAAACAATCTATTTTCCAAAAGAACCACATTTATTTACGCCGCATTGACAAACTTGCGTTTATTTGAAATCACTGGGGTAAATTAAAGATGGGGTAGCGGTCGCGTAGTCAATGGGGGGGGGGGGGGGGGGGGGGGGGGGGGGGGGGGGGGGGGGGGGGGGGGGGGGGGGGGGGGGGGGGGGGGGGGGGGGGGGGGGGGGGGGGGGGGGGGGGGGTGGGGGGGGGTGGGGGGGTGGGGGGGGGGGGCTGTGGGGGGGGGGGGGGGGGGGGGGGGGGGGGGGGGGGGGGGGGGTGGGGGGGGGGGGGGGGGGGGGGGGGGGGGGGGGGGGGGGATTTATTAAGCAGATTTGGTTGCCGCGTTATTTTAATTGAGAAAATAGACCTAGTCAGTGTGTATATCATTGATTTTTAACTGGTGTAAGAGCGCGCGTGTGTGTGTGCGATCGCCGTTATCGGGAATTTCCACAACGCATGGCACATCGGGCTTAGGCTAGGCGGCTAGCCGCCGTGATCAATAAACTACGCATTCTTGAATGTACACGCATACATCGTTGATATACTGTTTAGCTCGGGTGCAGTGGGGGATGCTTATAGAGATTAAACAATCTATTTTCCAAAAGAACCACATTTATTTACGCCGCATTGACAAACTTGCGTTTATTTGAAATCACTGGGGTAAATTAAAGATGGGGTCGGGTCGCGTAGTCAATGGGGGGGGGGGGGGGGGGGGGGGACATTGTCAAAATGCCGCAATGTTTGTGTTTAATGCAGCATAAATAAATTTGGATTCTCAGGAGCCCCATATATTATCTCTCTTTAGTGTCCTAAACTCGGATCTCATCTCCAGCACCATGGGAAAGATAGTCCGTAAGATAATTTCAGATTAGATCAGATAATACTTTCTTGCCATGTAATAATAATAATAATAATAATAACAACAACAATAAAGATGATTTAAAAGGCGTCTATACATGGTAAAATGCTCTGGGGCGGTCCGTGGCGCCTGCCACCAATGCTAAAGGTGCGAGGTTCGATTCCGGGTTCCGGCGTCGGATTTTTCTCCTCTAGTGTCACCGTTAATTCGGGCGGACCGTCGGGGGTTCTTTCTCCGGGTACTCCGGCTCTTCCTCCCCCTCCACTTTGGTATCAGTTTCAGCCAACTTAATAAAATTTCATATACAAAACGATTTCCAAATACCGTCAGTAGCTCGCTTGATCTTGCCCTTAGCACCACGTGAATGTTCTGTGTTTACGTACAGTGTGTGAGTGAATGCATGTGATTCACGTGAGCGTGCTTGTTGGGTTCAGTTCGCGGCTACATTCTGCGCATTGAGTTATATTATCAATATGAGAAATGCGCCATGAATGCTATGCATTATATGAACAATACAAATACTAGACAATACAGTGACAAGCAAAATCCACAGGGGCAATACAAGAAAAAAACAGAATATGGCCAAATAATGAACACTGGCAATCGTCAATATACATCAGGGCATAGGTGTATCACACGCTTTTTTAACTCTTAAAACGGTTTAGAAGTTGCTATTTAGAAGTTTTTTGGGTTTACTTGCGAAGCAAAAGTGAGTCTATATTCTGGGCCAGTGGTCGTCCGTCCGCCGTCGTCCGTTGTAAACTTTAACGTCGGCATTTTCTCGGAGGCTATTCAGGCCAGTCTTGAAACATTGCCCAAGGATACTTTGTGGCAAGACCTTTCTAAACATCTAAACATACCAAATTGAGCGACCTCTCTCAAAGATGTGTGTTGTTTTTGTCTACCGCCCGTATTGAAAATACGGTAGACTTTGATATGGGGCTGGTCGGAGCACGTTCCGTGTGATGCAAATGATGAACATAGGCGGGCACACATCAGACTCCGACAGTGAAGTAACACGATAAAAATTACGTCATTCCTAACTACGCTAAACGCGCTGTTGAACGTACATGTGGCGGGAAGCCGCTGTGTGTGTGTGCGTGTGTGTGTGTGTGTGTGTGTGTGTGTGTGTGTGTGTGTGTGTGTGTGTGTGTGTGTGTGTGTGTGTGTGTGTGTGTGTAGACACGATTATCTCCGGTGTTTGTGTGCGCGCAGGCCTGAAACTTCAGGAAATTATTTTAGTATCGATATGTATTTCGGAGAGCCTCCGAGCATATTTTAAATGGGAGACTCATTGAAGTGAAAAATTGCCGTTTATATAAAGTCGGTTGACCCGCTGTTGAGTCCGTAATTTTCGTTTAATTCACTCGGAATTTTGGATATAGCTAGCTTGAAGATAGACATTGGATGAGTTCGTTAGCCAGCTTTGTACCTTTTCAACTTTTGTAAAAAGTAATTTATTGCAGAAAAAAATAAAAAGTAAGAATTCTAGACTTCTAGAGAAGGATGTGACGGTGACGTAAAGGCGCCAAACACGTCAGTGTTACACAATGTTCCTAAATTGTCGCAAAGCACCAGATGTCAGTGTTATACAATGTTTCTGAATTGGCATCAAATTAGTCACTGTGTACACTACCTCTTGGGACTAGCGATGCCATGACGTGAAACTCATAGTGACGTCATTTTGCTGCTCGTGCTATTCTTCCTCTTCAGAAGTCCTGTCGCTACTCCAAGCCAGACCGTACTGATGGCGGGAAGCGCCATGTGTCCGTCTTTATTTGTGTGCGCCGGTGTGTTTTGATCAGAGGTTGGGTTACAGAGGAGGGAAATGGATCAGAAGGATAAGTTTAAAAGTATGAACATGAACTCTGAATGTTCCTACAAGAAAAACGCATATGAACTCCAAACAATACGGTAGAGCCTTTGGGATGAAATCTTCATCTTGTTTTAATTTTATGATACGTCACTATGAAGGAATCCATCCTCAGACGCCAATTCTCTCATCATTTACAAACGATTTTGGTGGATGAGCGTCGAACAACAACGTGACTTGTACATATCATTTAGGCCTTGTGAGCTCAGTGGTAAGCGTGCAACCTACATGATGCTTATTAATACCGTCAAAAGCACGGATTCAACCTCCAACCTTCCGCTGTGCCTCCCCCCCCCCCCTACCCCCATCCGCTTGTTTATTTATTGTTGTGCTGCTCGTACGTATATTAATAATAATAATAATAATAATAATAAATTTAATAATAATAATAATAATAATAATAATAATAATAATAATAATAAATTTATTTCAGTTTTTGCAGGCCATCAGGCCCATATGAACACATATATATATATATATATATATATATATATATATATATATATATATATATATATATATATATATATATATATATATATATATATATATATATATATATATATATATATATATATCGTGGTCGTCATGAGAGTGGATCCGTTATTCTTTCTTGTTTTTTGACCGCAGGAGAAGATGCCCGTTGACCGCGGCTAGCCAACTGGGGTTGCGAGGGGACGAGCTTTGGTTAGGCCACCTTTTCTAGGCCCCTCTCCGTGTGGAGCAAGCAGTGCTGTCCCTAGAGAAGGCTGCTTGGTCGTTCAGGGTGTGCCGAGTGATGTTGTCATCCCCAGGTCAACATCAGGCGACCAATATCCTGAACCGCCTGCATGCAGGTTTGAGACTGCGGCTTCCAGTGACATCTTTCACCTGCCGTTTCGCCCCTCGCCCGTCGCTACAGGACTTGGAATGGTCAGTGTCATGGTCTGTGGACGTTTCCTAAAGCCTGCGCGGTGGAGCTTTTTGGTGGAGTGCAGTGTGCGCAGTACTGGCCCCACCCTTTAAACCCTTGGTTCATCTGCCATGGCCTAGCAAGCTGGGACGATGGCATCGAGGTCCTCGGGTCGTAGGTTTTATATCAGACTGTCCTTGTCCTAGTCTCTGGCTCAAAAGCCTTCCCCGGAGACACGGGGGCTTTGATGTCAGGGGTTTCCTCCCTTAGCCTTTCCGCAGCCAAGCGGCCAGGCCTGCAAGGCAGCAGGCGACTCGTGGAGGGCGGGGTCGTCTATGTCCCGTGCAGATGTGAACATCTGCCCACTGCCCACTGCCCACTGCCCACTGCCCACTGCTGATGATGCTGCCCTCGTTGCACACACAGAGAGAGCCCTGCAGCGCATCACGACTTGCTTCGCAGATGCTGCCCAGCTCTTTGGACTCGAGGTCAGTCTGAAAAAGACAGAGGTCCTCCATCAGCCGGTACCCAAGACAGTGTATCGCCCTCCTCACATCACCATTGGCGAGTCTGAACTAAAGTCAGTGCACCAGTTTACTTACCTTGGCTGCGTTATCACGTCGGACGCCAAGCTGGACAAGGAGCTTGACAGCAGGCTGGCAAAAGCGAACAGCGCTTTCGGGCGACTTTTCAAGCGGGTGTGGCACAATCAACAGCTGAAAACAGGCACCAAGATCAGCGTGTACAGAGCTGTGGTCCTCACCACCCTGCTGTATGGTTCCGAGTCCTGGGCACTCTACCGAAGCCAACTACGACTCCTCGAACGCTTCCACCAGCGCTGCCTGCGTACCATCCTGGGCATTCACTGGAGTGACTATGTCACCAACGTCGAGGTCCTTGAACAGGCTGAAACTGTGAGCATCAAGGCTTTGCTGCTGCGGACACAGCTCCGCTGGGCGGGGCATGTCTCCAGGATGGAGGATCATCGCCTACCAAAGATCACCCTGTTCGGCGAGCTTGCTACTGGACACCGTGACAGAGGGGCACCAAAAAAGAGATACAAAGACTGTCTCAAGAAGTCACTTAGTGCCTGCCAAATCGACCACCACCAGTGGTCTTCGCTTGCTGCGGACCGTGACACCTGGCGCTCCACCATTTACAAGGCAGCTGTCTCCTTTGAGGACTCTCACAGAGCTAGCCTTAAGGACAAGCGGCTCAGGAGAAAAAACAGAGATGCCGCAGCTCAGAACCCTGACCATACCTTCCCCTGCAGCCACTGCGGTCGAACCTGCCTGTCTCGGATTGGCCTCCGCAGCCACGAACAAGCCTGCAGACGTCGTGGGCAACTCCTATAAAATCTTCGTTCGCGAAGTCAAGCCAAGCATATATATATATATATATATATATATATATATATATATATATATATATATATATATATAATTTTTCATATAAGGGGGTAAGGGGGGCTCTTCAGGTAGGCATACTGCGTAACCTCAAATTGCAAACACAACGCATGTACGAGAAGCCGCCTCCAGAATTTGACTGGTAGCACCGCCAGTACAGCGTGGAGTGCATCCCGAAAACTTTATGAGGTGTTGCAGTGGAAGAAGGCAGACTAATTTTGAAAAGGCAACACCTAGGCAATTTTGTGGTGCAATTATTCTTTACTTTTAACAAAGTCGTCGCCCAAAACCCAAAAATGCAATTTCAGGTTACGTCGTATGCCTACCCCCCCCCCCCCCCCCCCCCTTTTGGGATGAAACCGGTTGTAAGCGTCAAAACCTTAAATCTATCCAGCAGGTCCAAGATCTGTTTGGGAATATTCATGCACTAGCCTCCCCTCTCGGGGGGAGGACTGGATATTCTCCAGCGGGTTGCGGGGCGCCTGGGGGTAGTCCCTAATACTTTATGTAGTATGTGTTCAGTGGAAGGCTTAAAATGATAGGTCTGTCATTCCTTCTCTCCCACTAACCCTCTCCTTTCTAGAACTAGTAGGCGATGCAGTCACAAAAAGGACAGCTGATGTCCTGATGACACAATGCAAGCTTACCAGCCTGGAATTCCATGGCATTAGCGTAGCAAGAGCATTCTCAGAATTTAATGAAAAATTACGTCCCTTGAGCTATTCTGACTGAGTGCATTTTTTGGCTTTGGGCGACGCCTTTGTTAAAAGTAAATAATATATATATATATATATATATATATATATATATATATATATATATATATATATATATATATATATATATATATATATATATATATATATATATATATATATATATATATATATATATATATATATATATATAAATTATTTTTTTTTTAATGATAATTAAATTCTCTAATGGAAGGACTCGTTTGCGGACAATATATTTTCTTTACCACTGGCACCTAGGCATTATTTCAAGACGAAATAAAGTCAATTTTGTCATACTTTGATAGGAATGTTTCATTGCGAAATGAACAGTTCAGGGAATCCGTCTCCATCTATTTATAAGTCGATGACGTCAAGCAGGCAAAAAGGGTTTATGAGGTTTTTAAGAAGTGTGTCGCGCAACTGAACAGTTTTAAAACTATTTAAAACCTCTTTTAACTAAAACGTGTTTAATGTTAAAACAGTTTTAATTTACGAGCATGTCGTGCACCTAGGCCCTGGTCACTTTGACAAATATTTGCTAGAAAAGAAAATCTTGCGAAAATGAACAAGATGAGGATTTCATGTCAAAGTCTATCGTATTGTTTGGAGCTCACATGCGTTTATCTTTTAGGGAACATTCATATTTTTAGGCTTATTATGCTGATCCTGTTCCCTCCTCTCTAAGCCAACCTCTGATCAACACACACGTCGGCGCACACAAATAAACACGGACACACAGCGCCTCCAGCCATTAGTATTCTCTGTGGGCTCGTGTAGCGACATGAATCCATCTCCTTCTACTTTAACCCACCCTCTGATCCACACACACTGGCACACAGAAATAAAGACGGATTCCCGCCATTCGTAAGCTCTGTGGTCTGGCGTAGCATAGCTATTCTGAAGAAGAATGATAGCACGAGCAGTGAAATGACGTCACTTCAAGCTTCACACGTTATGGCATCATTAGTCCCACGATGCCGTGTTCATATTGACTCGATGTTGTACGTCACTCATCGCAGTACTAACATTTGACGTATTAGAGGATCAAACTTGGCAATTTTCTTGCTGATTTTCGCGCCTACTGCTTACAGGTCACAATTTTGTCCTGATCCTACCTCAGGGCCGGGACAAACAGCCGGCTTTATCAAACACTGTTTATGAAAAATCATGCGGGTATTAATAAGAGGATAGGGTTTTTTTTTGTTGTTCGTAAAATAAAAATTAAAGTTATGTTAGCTGTTTTACAAATGACTCCGAAAAGTGGTGCCGAAAATTTATTTTCACACCTAGGGCATACAGGTCACAATTAACCTAATCGTACCCGACAGCCGAGACAAACTGTAGGCTTATGTAAATACCGTATAAAAATCATGCGATTATTAACGAGAATAATGTTTTTTTCGTAAATAAAGATTCAATTGTTTTAAAATTAACCCATATAATTCGTGAAATTAATCCCCAAAACGTGAAAATATATTTGTTTTAAAATATTTAATTATCACTCAAAACGTTCTAGAGGTACAATGCTGGTTAACGAACTCATTCAATATCTTCCTTTTATCTAGCTATATGCAAAACATCTAGTAAAAATAAGAAAAAATACGGACTCTAGTGTGGATCAACCGGTTTCTGTGAAACGGCCATTATCTCGCTAATGAGCATCGTAATCAAAAAATCGAAAAAAAGGTCTCGAGATAATTCTGTTAGGGACAATATCCTAAAATTTCAAGCTTGTCCGTCCTCAAGCTCGGGCTCTAGTCGCCGACACACACACACACACACACACACACACAGGGAGACGCAACCATCAGAGTGGGTTACCTAGCATTTCATGTGAAAATGGGTTCCCATATTTCTATTTATTCTAGGGCTCTGGAATTGATGCCAATGTTTAGAACTCACATTATAACTAAGCTCTATAACTTAAAATAAAATAGACATTTTCTAGAAACAGAGCCACTAGATGCCGAAAAAATTGGTTTCTGCCAATAAAGTGGGTGGGTGTCTCTCTCACACAAATGAAACTGGCATTACAGTCAAAATGGGTGTCTTCACAACAGTAGGCGTCTGTAATAAGGTCAAGTTCATGGAATACTTCTTTTTCACATTAATTTTTTTTCCCAACTTAAATGTGTATGTGTGCTTTAACATTCTTTACATAGTATGGTGCAAAATTCAATAAACACTGGCCCGAAACCTTTCGATTATGATTTTTACAGAGGAAATCGTTTAAACATTGCTGCGTTTTGTCCTTTTGAAGCAAAACAGTTTATCATGGCATTGATGTGAGAATCAACATAATGTATTCTGGAAATTAAAGGACTTTTTTTGTGTGTGTTTTGGGGTACTCTGGAGTTTCAGACAAACAGCAACAGAGCATTTTGAATATTAACCCTTATCATTCGGAATACACCAGTGTGTGCAACTAGTGTAACTGAAATAGTCCAAGGGTTAGTGCCAGAATAGCTTGGTGCCTCTAGGCGCCAAGCTATTGTGGCACCACCCTTGAACTAAAGCCATTGGTCTATGTCCTCATCTGTAAGTACTGTAATGTAGCTTGCATAGAATTATGGCAGTGAACAGATTTGAAGCTATTAGCCTCAGTATGACTATGATGCGGGTCAAAAAGTGTGGAAAAATATCAAAGATAGAAAAAGACCCAGACGAAGAAACGAACACTTAACTTATTCTACCCCAGCAAAATTTAAGATCCACCACGATAGTTCAAGGGTGATGCCAGAATAGCTTGGCGCCTATGGGCACCAAGCTATTATGGCATCACCCTTGAACTATCGTGGTGGATCTGTGTCCTGCACTGCAACGCAGTCTTCTGAAGACGACTTCAACATTTGGGCTTAACTTATTCTACCCCAGACACACCACAGCAAAATAAAGATCCACCATGATAGTTCAAGGGTGATGCCAGAATAGCTTGGCGCCTATGGGCGCCAAGCTATTCTGGCATCACCCTTGAACTATCATGGTGGATCTGTGTCCTGCACTGCAACGCAGTCTTCTGAAGACGACGTCAACATTTGGGGATTCCGATCTTGGGGTAGAACGAGTTAAAATGACAGAACAGAACACTGACATTAATTAATTAACTGACAACATAAGAAATCACTTGAAACTTCAGCCTTTATTTAACGTCTTTCGTCTCCAACAAACAACCAGCCATTCTTTCATTTGCAAAATGGTATGGCAGTACAACCAACCATTCTTTCATTTGCAGAGTTTTTAAAATGGCATGCAGTATATTACAAAATGATCCGCCCCCCCCCCCCCCCTAACACTCTTGTAATCAATTTTTACATTGTCAATGGTTTTCTTATCTTATTATATTGTCTTTTGTCCCCAGCCGGCTGTTTCGTTTTGCAAATCCAAAGGTTATACAGTATACAAAATGTGACCCTTTCTCACGAAACCAGTCTTAACTCGCAGCGAGCCAATCAGCACTACACGCAATAATATGTGGTGGGGGGTCAATCTGGGGCATTTTCACTTTTTGGGAGAAATGTATTCTACATACACCAAAGTATCGTATGGTTAAAATCTTTATCATGAAAAATGCCATTAAATAGGTAAAAAATGATTTTAAAAGTCTGCCCTTGGCCCCAATTATGCTGCACACAGAAACTTCACAGGCTGTTTTCTCAAAATGGCCGCCGGAGGCTTTAACAACTTTAAACACTTAAGAACAGCTTTTACAATTTTTGCACTACAGCATACAGTCATATATCACAGTAATCAGCAAACACTGTAGTTTTCATAAATGCATATATGTCAAAACATCCAAAATGCGAGTTCTTAAGACTGATTTTGTGAGAGAGAGGGTCACAAATGATCCAGGCGTCCATCAGATAAAAAAAAAAAAGAAAAAAAAAAAAGCAGGCTATACATGCTGAAACCACCCCAATAATAACACTGATGTAATAAATCTGTATGAAATCGAAAATGCCGCGAGTGGCGGCTCAATTCATTTCTTTTGTAACTTTTTCAGTCTGTTGCGGACGTAATCCTTAATGTTTGTCCAGCGCCTATGTCTAAGTGCAGGTTCCAGCGCCATTGCATACTGTATCTCGGCCTTTCCAGGAAGTTTGTTCATGACGAGGTGTGTCTTGAAACGAGTTTGAACAGCTTTCTCTTCAGCTTCCCCCCATGGTTTCCTTGTAAATCTAGCTTTCTTTCGAACAGGAGCTGACGCAGTACTGTCATCATCAAAACTATCTAGATTGTCATCAGGCTCTGGACGTCTTTTCTCCGTCATGCTCATCGATTCCTGTGTTGCTGACTTGCTACTTGCTTCATTCACAGGTGCTGTTCCCCCCGAGACCTCTCTGCCAGTTTCTGATGCGTCTTCATTGTCAAAGTCAATCTCTTCATCATCGCCCAGCTCAGCTCTAATGCAACTCTCAAAATCTGTCATCCCATTGTTAACTGACAGAAGAATCTTTGCCACTTTTGCCTTTTGAAGGACGTCTTGAGGTTGGCGGTAGATATGGCGATGTATCCGAATATCATGGCCAAGGAAATCTGCCAGCTGATCCTGGTCTAACTCCGAGATGGCCATTGACTGAGCCAAAGTTGCAACCTGCTTCCGCAACTGAGTAAATGTGAACATGGCTGGGTATGACACCCCTGCTTCTAGGGCATGGGCCTTCAGAACATCATGGCCTCTGTAAGGCCTCTGACCAGAAGGTGTGGCAAAGATGTACTGGGAATCAGCGAGAGCTGGCACCGATTGCCTCATTTGAAGGATTCTGTCCACAGTTGTCATCATCTTCTTCGTCAGCAAAACGGGAACACTCCTATTAAACTTGCCTCTGATTTCCACTCGCTGAAAATGATTCACCATTTTCTTCTCAACCTCTGTGAGACCTTTCAAGATATCTTGATTGGTGATCGATCCAATCTTAGCATTCTGGAAGTCTGACACCTTCATTCTCTGAACTTCTCCCCCTCGTTTTCGGTTGAAAAGTGATACAGCACAAAGAGTTGCTTTAACCACTGTCGGATAATCTTCCGAAACCATCCTTGTCTCAAGAAGCTGTTGGACCTTCCTCACATCTTCACATGATGGGATCAGCTTGGGTTTGTTCATGGTCATTTTCCCGACCGACTGGGCTGCTGTAGCGGACACACAATCATACCAGTCCCCGTTGAAGACAGAGTCAAACCGCTGCGCCTCAGAGAGCTCCTGTCGCCACCTGTCGTCTGAACCCTGTCCAAGCTGTTTGGATGCCTGTGACTGTTTGATCTGTGAACACTTTTTCAAAGCATGGCCTATGCGCATTGCGAGATTGCCTTTTTTGAACTGATGTGTGTCCTCATCAAAATCTGCTAGCTCTTTTACAGCCAGGACAACATGATCAAAGCTAGCTGAATTGATCACAGCATTTAAACTTGCGATTTTCATTGCTGACCTCACTCTGATAATCTTTAACAGTCTCCCTAACTCCCGCATCCTGGAGCTGATTTGTCCAGCCGTGTGTTCTTCAATGTCCCTGCGGTCAAATAATCTCTTTCCATACTCAAGAAGCAAGGGGTCAGTTCTGATGAGACGGCTTATCTCATCATCTCTCTGGGTAGCCAAGACCTTGTGGTAGAAGGAAAATTCAACTTCTAAGGGTATTGGAAGCATGAGCCGACCACGGCGAGCGGCGTCCCCTCGCCGAGTGATCTGAAACCCTCCTGGCTTCTGACAGCAACGTTTTGAGTGTACAGAGATCAGCTTTTTTTGATAGAGCCCTTTGCAATGGCTACAGGCGAGAAGGTCGTCTACCTTACTAGTTTTGGTGCGATACTTAGGAATCAAACATCCGGATTTGTTTTCAAGAACAGCAACGTTATGCATGTAATCACCCTCATCTTGTAGTCTGATCCATGCTCGACGTCTCTGCTTGGTCCCTTTTTTCATCGACAAAATTTTAGCAACGTCTGCCTCATCTGCATGGACATCTTGTAAGTGCGTGCTCATTTTCAAGACAAGCTTGCCACACAATTTGCATGCATGTTTCTTGTCCCATTTGTACTTTCCTTTCCCTCTCTGCGACACGCGCACACCTGTTTCTTCTGTAAGTGCTCTTTCCCCACTCTTTCCAGCATCATGTTCCTCCTGCCTATCCACATTCTCATTGCCACCCCCTAACGCACACTGCACCTTGCTGGTACTAGCGTCACCAACACCTGGCCACCCCAAACCTGCCACTTTGATGAAATCTAACATAGTCGATACAATACTGTCTATGTCCGAGATCCCAGCAATTGATGCCGACACACCCTCTGAATCCGGTGAGCTCGAGCCAGGAACAAACTCCTCGTCATCACTGCCCTCGTATTGCGATGCGCTGGCACTGCTCTCAGTCTCGGGTCCATCCCAGGCGCCATTTGCCAACTGGAGAAAGAAAGAAAGAAAGATTAAAACCAAAGCTGCATTAGAAACAGAAACAGCCCAATTTTGGTTTAAAGGGGCCTTGCACAAGAATAAAAAGAGTAATCCCGTGTATGACCGATTTACATATGTGTGACCTCGGTGACGAGGGCTGGCTTCTGCAGCAGTCAAAATCCACGTTTTCTGAAAATGCAAGCAGTTTTCACACATTTGTCAACCCTGCGTGACCCTTTGAGAGAGGTCACTCAAATTGGCATGTTTAAAAAGGTCTTGCCACAAAGTATCCTTGGGCCAAGCTTGAAGAATGTGGCATGAATAGTCTCCGAGAAAATGCCACCGTTAACTCATTCTACCCCCAGACACACCACAGCAGGATAACAGGGGTGGGATTCTAGTAAGAAAGAAAACGCGGAAAATCAAACGACATTGGTGTGGGTGGGGGGGGGGGGGGGGGTGGGGGTTCATGTCCTTCATTTTCAGCGGCCGAAAAATCAAACGACAGGGAGGGGGGGGGGGGGGGGATAGGCACGCGTGTCCACCGTTCGCCAAAGTATCCAAAAACCGACAGGGGGAGCGAGACCAAACACACCCGAAAATGGACTTTGTTATGACACTCCTGATCTGCAGTATAAAAATGGAATGTGCGTACCAGTTTATGTTCAGATGCACACTAAACGGCACTCTGTCTTGGACAATATCCTTTTTCACCGCCATTTTCCACTGCGACCTAAAGCTACCGGAAGTGTCGGGCGATAGTGAACCAAACTACATACAAATCCAACCCATTTGAGATTTTTTTTTGCCATTTAAGAAGATTTTTTTTTCTCGTCTTTTTCGTTGTTATTAGACGCGGAAAATAAATATGCTTCAGCGGAATTGTGAAAGAATTTCCACGGAAATCCGCGAAAACGCGGAAGAATCCCACCCTGGGATAAGGATCGACCATGATAGTTCAAAGGTGATGCCAGAACAGCTTGGCGCCTACGGGCGCCAAGCTATTCTGGCATCACCCTTGAACTATCATGGTCGATCTGTGTCCTGCGCTGCAATGCGGTCTTGAGAGGACAGGGGCAAAATTTAAGGATTTTGGTGTTGGGGTAGAATGAGTTAAAGTTTACCATGGACGACGGACGGACGACCAGTGGCCCAGAACATAAACTCACTTTTGCTTCGCACGCACGCCAGCCAATAAAATGAAGATGATCATAGAATCACTTTACTTACCAGTTTGTAATTGGGAGCATTCCGCTGCCGTCCATGCACCCTCCTACCAGACGCACCCTCTGTGGCAGAGGCTGGGGGGCCATGATTCTGCAGCATAGATCCCGATGGGTTTGGACATCCTGCTGCCATCCGGCGCTGGGTGTGTGCCAGAAAGTCCTGAGCCGGTGTGACCAAAATGGTGTTGCTGAGAACATGTCCAATACAACCATGTAAACCAACTGACATTTTGAATCAGATTGATTGTACATTGCTTAACGTCCCGACAGCCACTAGGCTTTCTCAGGACGTGCCTGCACTGCTTGTGAAAAAAACCCACCTAAACAGAACATTGCTATGTATGTCGCCTGCCGGTCAAATACGTTAACTCATTCTACCCCAACACCAAAATCCTTAAATTTTGCCCCTGTCCTCTCAAGACTGCATTGCAGTGCAGGGCACAGATCGACCATGATAGTTCAAGGGAGATGCCAGAATAGCTTGGCGCCCGTAGGCGCCAAGCTATTCTGGCATCACCCTTGAACTATCATGGTGGATCCTTATTCTGCCGTGGTGTGTCTGGGGTAGAATGAGTTAAATAAACCTAACACATGGGGCCAAGACATAAAGCTAAGACCATTTAGCAACACACATCCAATATCAAGAGCTACAGGCAGTGCAGACAGTAGGGAGAGTTTTAAAAAGGCAAATTTATACAGGTGAATGGACAAAGGGTAGACAGAAACACATGCATGCCCCAGAATTGAGAGAAAAACCCACCCGCAGTATGGGGCTGACCAGGGTGACCCTGAGAACTAAAAACTGGCAATACAGTAAAAAGCGATACTTCAGTTGCACATTCCTAAAGACCTGTTTGTGGACGTTCGTTCTTCGAATCGCGAGGCAG
Source organism: Semisulcospira habei (assembly GCA_036245525.1). NCBI lineage: Eukaryota > Metazoa > Mollusca > Gastropoda > Semisulcospiridae > Semisulcospira > Semisulcospira habei. The sequence goes on along the minus strand of BTPG01000007.1, from coordinate 80,340,942 downwards.
TTTTGCGAACGAGGATTGAAATCTGGCGCCATTTTTGTTTTTTAAAAAAAAAAGTCAACTGATACTGTGCATGCATGTGGCAAGTTAACACGTCAGAAAAAAAAGAAAGAAGAAACAAAATCGCGTGGCAGATTGACCTTGTAATGGGGTTATTGAACGAATTCCTTTCATTGAAGAAGAAAGCTTTTGTTAAAATCGTGGGGTTCTATTATCATTTACTACAAGACTCAACGGTTAGGCCCGGAGCGGCCGAGAGGCCGAAGACACGTTTGAAAGCAGACGCCTTATTTTTCTGGGCCAAACGGGTACGGGGATTGGAGGCATCTCTCAGTTAAATAACTGCACTGAACAAGTACATTTGGGCGTGCTCTTAACTAAGAAATATTGCATAAAGTACCTCTGCAAATGCGAGAGAATGACCGGTGCGTCCGTTGGAGACGAAAGACGTTTAAGCAAGGGAAGCAACTCCGTTCATCGGTGTTGGACCAATCAAATTGATCTGAAAACACTCCGGCCGCTTCCGTGTCCACACACAGGCCCAGGGCATCCCTGAAACACAACGATGAAGTAAATCTGTTAAAATGGGCACATCGTATTTTGATATTTTTTTCTGAATTTTGAATGAAAGATAATACAGAAACAACCCTCAGAAAAAATGGGTGTCTGATCTGGCCACCCAGAATTTTACACAGACCCAGATTGCATAAGGATGGTAAAGAAAGTAACCCATTTTAGTCATTTGGTGTACGCACACACACACACACACACACACACACACACACACACACACACACACACACACACACACACACACACACACGCGCACGCACGCGCGCGCGCGCGCGCGCGCGCGGAGCTTTGGCGCCCAAAAAGACGTTCTCTAGCAAGGTTTGCGTAGCTAGACGTGACGTCATTTTTATTTTGTTACTTCTTTGCCAGAATTTCTGCCCGTCACGCCAAACAATGATGTGCATGCTCCGAAATTAGCCCCGACTAGCCCCATTTCAAAGTCTACCGTATTTCAAAACGGTAGACAAAAACAAAGAACAACCTAACTGACAAGCGAAAAACAAAACACACGATCAGTCGCTTGACTGCTTTGACTTAAAATGCTGATGCATGTGACAATGTCCGAGTTATATCCGGCATGAACAATACAGCCCAACAGACATGTAGGCCTACAAGGAAAACATACACAATAGCACGACTCCAATAGCCACAAACTCAGCGTGGTTGTCACACACATGCATGCACGTCGACATGGAATATGCCATCACGTCCATAGCATATATCGTCGTCTGCAGCAGGCACACATTCTCATGAGCCCTTGCGGTCGGAGGGGCGCATAAGAATGTATTCTTCTTGCAAGCAGGCATTGGACCCATTTACCGTTACATAAGGGCGTCAGAAGTAAAGGGAACAAAAGCACGTGCATATGCAACTAGGTCAACGGGTCATCAACATGTGTCAGCACTCGGCTGCACCCGATAGCGCTAATGGAGCTCTCCCCGTGAACCCCTCACTAGACCTGTATCGGTAACTGATTTCTTTCCTTTCCGGGGTTATTGTATCACATCCCGGTGACACTTGCAGAGACACGTAACGTCACGTCAAGTAACTATACATAGACCGCCTCAAACTGGGAATAAAAGTACAAAATGTATAAAATGTGTTAGCTGAAAATAACACTTTGTAATCTGTTAGCATGTGTGTGTGTGTGTGGGGGGGGGGGGGGGGGTTTAAACATATAATGAACACTTTACGTACATATACTGATTGGCATATGTGAATTGCCAAAATGTTTGTTCCTCCCCCCCCCCCCCCCCCCCCCCCATCTGTATTAATCATGTTGCTTTTTGGTTGCCTTTAATAAATGAAGAGTTGAATCAAGGCCAGACAGGGTTGATCATCGATATCCTGCTACTTATCTTGTTCTGAGTCGATTCAAATTAAACTTGAATTCAGAACATCTTAAGTCTACTACTATTATAGTAACAGACTTATGATAAGAGAACACTCATTGCAAACCAGAACTGTTGGTTTTCATTCATATATATATATATATATATATATATATATGGATCAAATTCAAAACATTATTTCATGTGTGAATGACTGACAGAGATGAAGAACCTATACAAATTAAATTTGATCCATTCAATATGGCTGCTATATTGTAATTTACCAACAATTTGCCTTTTATACGTGGCAGTCATTCTGAATGTCGGAAATTGTCTATTGGCATGAAGGTCAAGAAACCTGGGTAGACCTGTTTCGCTTGACCGCGGTCATGGCTGGCGTCTACACTGGTTGAGTCCCTCGATCTGATCCACGCATGCTTATCGGACGGATGATGTCTGAGCTCGCATCCTACATGCAACTCCAGTGTCACTCCCTAACGTACAATATTTGTTTTACGTTCCTCGGTCGACGGTGGCATACAACACTTCTTTTTTTTACTTTCCTCCGATGGTGAATTGTTTGAGCGCGGTCATACGCGCATGGCCTCACCCTTGCAAAGCCCTACTAATACGTAGAACGTTTGAAACAATCGCCAAACACATAAAGAAATTACACAGTTGAACGAGCGAGAGATATTTTTAGGAAAAAGTAAATCTGCTTGCGTTGATGTTCGTTTTGGATTCCTCAGTTGGATTTTATCGTGTGTATAAGGAAATGCAGTTCTGGCCATTGGGGGGGAGGGGGGGGGGGGTCCAGACACCCCAAAGAGGTACTTTCTTATAGTATTTTTTTTAAATTTTGGTGGTGGGGGGGGGGCGGGGGGGGGCTGAACCCCAGATCCGCCCCTGCACACACAGAGAGAGAGAGAGACTCGCGTACCGATGTGTCTCTCTGTAGGTGTGGTGTACTGCACTGAGAGAGTGTGACAGAGACAGAGACTCGCATACCGCTAAGTCTCTCTTTCGGTGCTGTATACTGTAAACCTAAATGCGTTTATGAAAAAGAAAGAAAGGTAGGAAAGATGTTACCTTCCTGGCGAGCTTATTCTATCATAAACAGATGGGCTGTAGTCAATGCACAAGCCCCTGACAGCTACTGCAACGTGAGAGATTTTAGATCTAGATTCCGCCATTTTATCAACAAGATCTTTTGAGATAAAAAAAAAAAAAAAAGATTGCACGTCATTACACATTATGATGGTAACAAAAGTTAACGTTTACGTCGCTCGACAGAAAAAATGACGTCATTATTGTAGAAAGTTCCATTGACGTGAAAAATGACAACTTTATTGCAGTTTTAAAGTTCCATAGAGCCATCGTGTAACAGTGTTGAAAAAAAGCTGAATTATTGTTACAAAACTTTCCTTTTACCGTACGAATCGCTAATATTTTAAACTTAGTGAATTTTAATGAAGCTGTCTTGTAGAAATGGTTAACATTTCCTTTACCTATTTAAAAAATAAAAAATAAAAGCACAACATTTGTAGTTCAGTGACCTGTTTGTTCCATCGATTGTAATGACAAGGGTTATATACCAGATAGGTGAGGCTAGCGCTGGCAGAATTGTACAACAAACCAAGGGGAATCACTCAGCGCTGGACAGACGAACAGTTAGATCCCCTGCCCCCGCCTATCAGGCACCCATTCGCCAGCCCACAGAGAAATACGCAGGTATAGAACAAGACGATCATCTACATCCCTAAAAAGGATGCATCAGGTCTCTTATATAACCCATGTCTTTCTCCGGAACTTAGGAAGTAGGCAGGAGAAACATACATACACAAACACGAAGGTGCATTACTATATGTGGTCGGGTAAATACCCTGAATTCCCACAGTAGATGCACAGAACATTACACAACAATGTAACGATACAAATTTGCCTCGAGTTATACTGAGATACTCACAAACCAGATAGGTGAGGCTAGCGCTGGCAGAATTGTACAACAAACCAAGGGGAATCACTCAGCGCTGGACAGACGAACAGTTAGATCCCCTGCCCCCGCCTATCAGGCACCCATTCGCCAGCCCACAGAGAAATACGCAGGTATAGAACAAGACGATCATCTACATCCCTAAAAAGGATGCATCAGGTCTCTTATATAACCCATGTCTTTCTCCGGAACTTAGGAAGTAGGCAGGAGAAACATACATACACAAACACGAAGGTGCATTACTATATGTGGTCGGGTAAATACCCTGAATTCCCACAGTAGATGCACAGAACATTACACAACAATGTAACGATACAAATTTGCCTCGAGTTATACTGAGATACTCACAAACCAGATAGGTGAGGCTAGCGCTGGCAGAATTGTACAACAAACCAAGGGGAATCACTCAGCGCTGGACAGACGAACAGTTAGATCCCCTGCCCCCGCCTATCAGGCACCCATTCGCCAGCCCACAGAGAAATACGCAGGTATAGAACAAGACGATCATCTACATCCCTAAAAAGGATGCATCAGGTCTCTTATATAACCCATGTCTTTCTCCGGAACTTAGGAAGTAGGCAGGAGAAACATACATACACAAACACGAAGGTGCATTACTATATGTGGTCGGGTAAATACCCTGAATTCCCACAGTAGATGCACAGAACATTACACAACAATGTAACGATACAAATTTGCCTCGAGTTATACTGAGATACTCACAAACCAGATAGGTGAGGCTAGCGCTGGCAGAATTGTACAACAAACCAAGGGGAATCACTCAGCGCTGGACAGACGAACAGTTAGATCCCCTGCCCCCGCCTATCAGGCACCCATTCGCCAGCCCACAGAGAAATACGCAGGTATAGAACAAGACGATCATCTACATCCCTAAAAAGGATGCATCAGGTCTCTTATATAACCCATGTCTTTCTCCGGAACTTAGGAAGTAGGCAGGAGAAACATACATACACAAACACGAAGGTGCATTACTATATGTGGTCGGGTAAATACCCTGAATTCCCACAGTAGATGCACAGAACATTACACAACAATGTAACGATACAAATTTGCCTCGAGTTATACTGAGATACTCACAAACCAGATAGGTGAGGCTAGCGCTGGCAGAATTGTACAACAAACCAAGGGGAATCACTCAGCGCTGGACAGACGAACAGTTAGATCCCCTGCCCCCGCCTATCAGGCACCCATTCGCCAGCCCACAGAGAAATACGCAGGTATAGAACAAGACGATCATCTACATCCCTAAAAAGGATGCATCAGGTCTCTTATATAACCCATGTCTTTCTCCGGAACTTAGGAAGTAGGCAGGAGAAACATACATACACAAACACGAAGGTGCATTACTATATGTGGTCGGGTAAATACCCTGAATTCCCACAGTAGATGCACAGAACATTACACAACAATGTAACGATACAAATTTGCCTCGAGTTATACTGAGATACTCACAAACCAGATAGGTGAGGCTAGCGCTGGCAGAATTGTACAACAAACCAAGGGGAATCACTCAGCGCTGGACAGACGAACAGTTAGATCCCCTGCCCCCGCCTATCAGGCACCCATTCGCCAGCCCACAGAGAAATACGCAGGTATAGAACAAGACGATCATCTACATCCCTAAAAAGGATGCATCAGGTCTCTTATATAACCCATGTCTTTCTCCGGAACTTAGGAAGTAGGCAGGAGAAACATACATACACAAACACGAAGGTGCATTACTATATGTGGTCGGGTAAATACCCTGAATTCCCACAGTAGATGCACAGAACATTACACAACAATGTAACGATACAAATTTGCCTCGAGTTATACTGAGATACTCACAAACCAGATAGGTGAGGCTAGCGCTGGCAGAATTGTACCTCAAACCAAGGGGAATCACTCAGCGCTGGACAGACGAACAGTTAGATCCCCTGCCCCTGCCTATCAGGCACCCATTCGCCAGCCCACAGAGAAATACGCAGGTATAGAACAAGACGATCATCTACATCCCTAAAAAGGATGCATCAGGTCTCTTATATAACCCATGTCTTTCTCCGGAACTTAGGAAGTAGTTCGTCTGTCCAGCGCTGAGTGATTCCCCTTGGTTTGTTGTACAATTCTGCCAGCGCTAGCCTCACCTATCTGGTTTGTGAGTATCTCAGTATAACTCGAGGCAAATTTGTATCGTTACATTGTTGTGTAATGTTCTGTGCATCTACTGTGGGAATTCAGGGTATTTACCCGACCACATATAGTAATGCACCTTCGTGTTTGTGTATGTATGTTTCTCCTGCCTACTTCCTAAGTTCCGGAGAAAGACATGGGTTATATAAGAGACCTGATGCATCCTTTTTAGGGATGTAGATGATCGTCTTGTTCTATACCTGCGTATTTCTCTGTGGGCTGGCGAATGGGTGCCTGATAGGCGGGGGCAGGGGATCTAACTGTTCGTCTGTCCAGCGCTGAGTGATTCCCCTTGGTTTGTTGTACAATTCTGCCAGCGCTAGCCTCACCTATCTGGTTTGTGAGTATCTCAGTATAACTCGAGGCAAATTTGTATCGTTACATTGTTGTGTAATGTTCTGTGCATCTACTGTGGGAATTCAGGGTATTTACCCGACCACATATAGTAATGCACCTTCGTGTTTGTGTATGTATGTTTCTCCTGCCTACTTCCTAAGTTCCGGAGAAAGACATGGGTTATATAAGAGACCTGATGCATCCTTTTTAGGGATGTAGATGATCGTCTTGTTCTATACCTGCGTATTTCTCTGTGGGCTGGCGAATGGGTGCCTGATAGGCGGGGGCAGGGGATCTAACTGTTCGTCTGTCCAGCGCTGAGTGATTCCCCTTGGTTTGTTGTACAATTCTGCCAGCGCTAGCCTCACCTATCTGGTTTGTGAGTATCTCAGTATAACTCGAGGCAAATTTGTATCGTTACATTGTTGTGTAATGTTCTGTGCATCTACTGTGGGAATTCAGGGTATTTACCCGACCACATATAGTAATGCACCTTCGTGTTTGTGTATGTATGTTTCTCCTGCCTACTTCCTAAGTTCCGGAGAAAGACATGGGTTATATAAGAGACCTGATGCATCCTTTTTAGGGATGTAGATGATCGTCTTGTTCTATACCTGCGTATTTCTCTGTGGGCTGGCGAATGGGTGCCTGATAGGCGGGGGCAGGGGATCTAACTGTTCGTCTGTCCAGCGCTGAGTGATTCCCCTTGGTTTGTTGTACAAGGGTTATATATGATTACAGTCCTATTCAAAGTATCTGAGTAGGTTGAGGCAAGCCCAATAAAGCAATGTTCCGGGATAGTTCCGGGAATTTTCGGGTATGTAGAATTTTTGCTGGTGGAGCAGAAAACAGTGCTATTTCGCTTGTTTTTCGGAAGCTAAAAAAGTCACACTAAAACGTAACATTTTACCTTTTCAGGTGCAAAAGGGCCTAGTTTACACTATTTTCTTCTCATCCCTGTACTTTTCACTGATTTCCTGCCATAAAAAAAAAAATAATTACGGCATTTATAATTCGCTTATCCTATAATAATTATAACTCTAAGCGCGCACTCACAACTCGCGCACGCATGCGCACGCTTTAGACAACGACTCACGTACCACAAATAGTGAAATACATTACGACAGTCAGCTTCGGGTGGGGGGTGTGGTGCTATAGTGCTATAACTGTTCAAAGAGGTGAGTTTTGAGGGCAGACTGGAAGGAGGAGAGAGAGAGTGTTTCTGACGGAGAGTGGGAGAGTGTTCCAGGTGGATGGGCCGTATACAGAGAAGGAGCGGGGACCAAGTGCTGAGTTTGGTGCGGGGGATGTACACCATACACAAAAATGTTTTATCAGGCAAAAGTTTCGGCGGTCTGAATTTTTTTTAAAATTTTATTATTATTTTTGTGTGTTTTTTTTTTTTTTTGACGTGCTTTAAAATCAAATTACATATACTCCGTTCATGTTTTGACGTGCTGGCGTGTTCATTTGGGTGCTGTCTACCGTAAACAACAATCCAAGTGACTGTAGCAGCAGCCAATAATGAGTTTGACGCCGGTGAATTTCAGCGAGAATGTATCGCTTCTGTAAACTTAACTGCTCTGCTTTTCGAGGTGTCTGTTCGCGGTGTTAGTTAATTATTTGGGTTTAACGCCGAGCAGGCAACTAAGGCCATCTCACGGCGGGATGGGTAAAAATCTGGCCAGCCAGACTAAAACAAAGGTCTTAAGACAAGGTGTTACTATATCTTTAAAATATTTCATGCTAAAATGTCGCATAGGTCTTTAAAGGAAACGTCTACAGACTCTCAATAACGTCAAAATAATAGAATACCAGAGTCTATGAATGCTCAAATCTTATTAAAAATATTGCACTCTCTCAGAAAACTGAAGATCTTGTCCGGGGGTACATCCCGGAACAAATCCTTTAGGGAGTCTGCCGTGAAGTGTTTATATCTTGTGTCAATTAGATCGGCACAAGAGCAAAAGGTGTTTAACTGAATACTGTTCGTCACCATGGACGCTCCTTCTGTTTGAGTAAATAAGAGTGCGTAACATACGTGTGCCCGATTTGGAGGCGAGCAAGGACAGTCTTCTCACGGCGGCTGCCGCAGCGGTAAGGTAGACTGTCGGACACCTTTGAAAGAGCTTCATGCAGCTTATTAGCTTCCTCTTTGTCCCACTCGGACTGCCACTCACGGGCTATGTACGCACAAATTACAGGTTTAAAATCACTATGGACAGTCTGTGCGTCAGGCACAGGGTCGTTGCGGGCATCGTTGGCAGCAGAATCTGCGATCCAGTTGCCTTTGATGCCCACATGCCCTGGGACCCAAATAAAACTGATGTCATAATATTCCTTCATCAAGTCTGCGTAGAGCTCTCTAATCTGCACCAGCAGTCTGTCCCTGCGCCCTGAAGGGCCTGCAAGGCAGAAAGAGTGAGACAGAATCATGACGTTCCTTTCCCTAGACCGATAAGCGTGCTTGAGTGCCAGCAGAACCGCCTGCAGTTCTGCACTAAATACAGATGAATGGTCTGGGAGGCGGTGCTTAAATGGGCGTCTAGGATGGCGAGAGGACACTGTGGCCACAGCCACTCTTCCACCCTCAGACTTTGACTCATCCGTATAAATACGACAATAGCCAGGAAAACTTGAAAGGAGTTCATTGAGGCTCTGTTGGTATATGGCTGGTGGGGTAGAGTCCTTCTTGTGGGCGGTCAAGTCTCGCAGGATTTCAGGAACTGGTAGTAGCCAGGGTGGAGTGATGTGTTGCAGAGATTCCGAAACTCTGTCCAGGTCCACTCCGGCCGCCTGCAGATGAGGTCGGACACGGAAGGAAAGTGGACGGACAGCTCCCGGATGGGTATCGTAAATCTCTGCAAACGGCGGTGAAAAACACAATCATAGGCAGGATTGTCTGGATGGGCCTTCAGTTTCAGAACGTAGCTGAGCATGAGGCGGATGCGGTGGAGCTTGAGAGAAGGCTGCCCTGCCTCGGCATACAGACTAGGAACTGGAGACGTCCTAAAGGCCCCCAAAAAGAACCGCAGACCTTGATGGTGAATTGTGTTCAGACGCTGTAGAACAGACTTGAAAGCCGAGCCATATACCACAGAGCCGTAATCAGTTTGGACCGAACAAGGGCCCGGTACAGTCGAAGTAAGACAGTGCGGTCTGCACGACCAACGACACGAAGGACGTCGAGGGCTTTCTGACAAGAGGTTCTAAGGTAATTAAGATGGTTGTGGAAGGTCAGTCTTTTGTCAAAGATGACCCCCAGAAACTTTGCCTCCTCAGCCACCTTAATTGGCACTCCAGCAAAACTCAGGCTAGGTTCTGGAAAAAATTTCGTCTGGTTAGTAAAATGCACACAGTCTTGGGGGTGAGAACTTGAATCCGTTGGGAGACACCCGCCGCTGGATGCGATCAACGCACAGTTGCAAGCACCTCTCAAGGGACGCAAGTCCTCGGCCGCATGCGCACAAAGCAAAGTCGTCAACAAACAGAGAGCATTCAGAATCATCCTTGACGGCCTTTACAATGTTATTAATTTTAATACTAAATAAAACAGGAGATAGAATGCTGCCCTGCGGGACACCCATCTCCTGTTCAAAAAAAGTCGGAGAGAGAGCTTGAAGACAGCTGTCGATGCTAACGGGGCTACATAAAATTTGGCTGCTAATGAGAAGAGCGCCTCTCCGAATCAGAGCCTTTATGGATAGCGTTAAAACCATTAAAAGAAGTCAGAAGTCTTCAGGTAAGTCCCTTGAAGAGATATTACTGAGGGGTTATAGAACTTGACTAAATAACGTAATTCCTCAAAGTTAGCGTGAAAACCACGACAATTCCACTAAAGAAGAGACTACATGGTTATGTCTTATGTGGGGGAGAAGAGTTCCTTCCCTCCTTTTCCTTTGCTTTTGAAGGAGTCGAAGAAACAGAGGGGGGCCGGCTTCCGGGACTCCTCTGGTTCTTCGGAGATGAGGGGAGTGGAACTGCCGCAACACTAGCTACGACATCTTCCACTCCTTCCATTTTCTCCTCCAATGCAGCATATTTGTTTTGAAGGGGGACATCAGTGTCCCCCTTCTGGGCCCGTGTGCACAGCGGTCCCGTAGCCTTCTTAGACGTCTGGCTCTGGGCAGCGTTCCTGCCGCTAGAGTTAGCGGCCTTAGAAGGCGGACCAGAGCCAGAAGCCTTTGTAGTAAGATTGACAGGCTTGGGTGGGGGCTGAGGCTTAGGGGCAGCAGAAGGCGGTGCCACCGGACCGGTAGCGTCCGCCTTCTGCGTTCCCAGCTCCTCGTCATCACCGGAGGAGGGTTACTCTCCAGGGGCGAGAGGAGCCGAGGCTCGGCCCCCAACCAAGAAGTTGGGATTTGACATGAGAAATCTTTGGTGGGGCGCTTGCCTGCCACCGCAGCACTGAATACAGAGGTGTTACTAGAGTTTGGGGCAGCCTCAGCTGCACCAGGGCCGTCAACCAGTTTTTTGGCGTCCGCAAAGGACAGCCCCTTCTCCACACGCACCTGCTGAATCTTGCACTCGGATATCCAACGAGGGCATTTCTTGTCCGAAGCCATATGCGCCCCCTGGTAATTCACACACAAGGGGGTGGCTGTGCAGGACTCAGCAGTGTCCGGGCTTAGTGCAACGGACGCATGAAGCCTCTGCCTGGCGGCCTTTCTTCTGCCCATGGCCATACTTTTGGCACTTAAAGCGCCGGAGGGGGAGAGGGACGTACTTCTTCACTTTTAAGGAGTAGTAACCTCCCCAAATGGTAGTGGGGGGGGGGGGGTTGCCTAACGTCAGGATGATGGTAGGGAGACGGATCTCTCTACCCCCTCGCTTGGAAGCGAAGCGCCTGACGTAAGTCACCCCCGGCGACTTAAGGATCCGAACAAGTTCATCTTCCGACAGTCAAGTTCTGCCAATGCCTGATCTTTAATCACTCCTTTAGAAGAATTTATCTTTTTGTGGGGTGTGACGTCCACTGGAGTGTCTCCCATAGAGGAGAGCCTCAGTAGCTCGTTGGAGTGTGCCCGGGTAAGGCACTCTACCTGCAAGTCACCAGACCTGAGGCGCTGGGCCTCAGGCCTGCCAACACGGCTCCTAAGGGTCTCCCACACCATAAAAGGGTGCAACTTTGAAACAGGCTTCTCTTTAACTTTGCTGTGGACAATGAGAAAGCGAGGCCAGACGGCCGACGCCTGAGGCGTCGCTTCCTCACAGTCGGAGTCGCTATCATTCTCAAAGACAATGTCGGCGGCTATGTGCCGCTTTGGTGCCAGTTTTAGTTTTTTTTTTGGGGGGGGTTTCCATATTATAGTATGATAGATATTCATCCCCACCACCGAGCCCAACAAGGGAAAGTGCTTTTGTCGGCGGGTCATCCCAGCCGACGCACGATGGAGACTGCCCGAAAGATATACTCAGGGGGTTAAGCCCGATTGAACCGTCTGAGCCACCGCCTTCTATCACAATGTTGAATGCAGGGGAATACTGGCGTAAAGCACCTAATCAGCAGCAGAGCCTATAGCATGGTGCTCCGTATATCAACCTGCATGTCAACAGGGCTCAACGTGACAAGAGCCGATTGATTAGGCCGGTACTTCTAGCCTCCAGTTTAGGTAGACTGAAGTCAAGGCCAAAGTGGAGTGTTTCAGCCACCAGGATCCTCTTCTTCCCGACACGGGTGTCCAAGCACGGCAAACACTCCGGATCCAAAGGACCAAAAACTAATGAGTATTTTTATGACCAATCCAACATGGTAAGACCTGGGTTAGCACAGCTCCTTAAAAACCGGACCAATGAAAAAGACTGAACAACATATCTGCTGACGTCAAGTCCTAATCCTGGACAAAGATGGCACCCCTTCGCTAGCCCACTCAGTCAGTGACTGAGGAGACTACCCACCCACGCCACGTGGAGGCCGGTGCCGAGTGGGCGTGTTCGCGGTGGCTTTGTGGTTTTGGCTCAAACGCTATCGCGTTTCGTGATATATACATTACAGTCCGGTTATAAGAAATTTGCAGGGGACCGAGATTTTTGTGTTGTTATAAGCGAAATTTGTTATAAGCGAAATGTCAGACTTTATAATGTAATAATCCCATCATATCCATAAAGGCTTGTTTTCAGCCTAAGTTCATTCATTTACAGGGGCATTTTAATGTAGAATCACTTAATTAGAGCAGTTTGCAATTACCATACGTAAACGACAATTTATTTTTTACTATTTTTTTCTTTTTATGCTTTCAGTAAAATTCATGGTGAGGAGAGGGCGGGGGAACTAGTCAAATCAGCTACTCTCCAAATTGGTGTCCATCCTGGGCCTAGCGTCCCTTCACAATTACAGCGAACACCAGATATAATAAATTGCCAGGGGACCCAGCTTTTTATGTTATAAGCAAAATTCAAGATTAACGTCCCGACAGCAACAAGACTTTCTCAGGACGTGCCTGCACTGCTTGTAAAAAACCCAAACTAAACAGAATATTGAATGTATGTCGCCAGCCGGTCTAATACACTAAATAAACCTAACCAGACCATTTAGCAACACACATCCAATATCAAGAGCTACAGGCATTGCAGACAGTAGGGAGAGTTTAAAAAAGGAAAATACAGGTGAATGTACCAAGGGTAGACAGAAACACATGCCCCAGAATAGAGGGGAAAACCTACCCAGTGGGGCTGACCAGGGTGACCCTGGGAACTAAAAAGTAGTTAACCCCATCCAAGTCCCCCAGGGCAGACCCGGGTGGGGGACATCAGCATACAAGATGAGAACATACATGTACACATATATGGTAATACATGATGTGAACACAACATGTACACATATATGGTAATAGGTGCATACCACCCGATCTCCACCCCACATACAAAACCACAGAACACCCATTAAAAGACATGCACATCTGTGCATGTTCATCATATATCCTTTACTTGGTATTCATATGTCCTAGCTATTTAAATTTATTATTTATTTTTATTTGTTTGAAAAGTAGGTTTTGTACATATGCTGATGTTCTCATACACATACACGGTAATACTGCCCACTCCCAACCCCACTCCACAACCAGAGAACACCCACCAACAGACACTTACATCTGTGCATGTGCATAATCTATCCTTTACTTAGCATTCATATGTCCCAGGTATCTTGACTTACTTTATCTTTTGTATTTAACCGCCATGAGATGGCATTAGTCGCCTGCTCGACATTAAACCCAAATAACTATTTCTTTAAATTATTTATTTATTTTGTTTGTTTGTAATGTAGGTTTTGTACATACACATCAGCATACAAGAAAATATACACATATATAGATGGTAATAGGTGCCATACTGCCTGCTCCCAACCCCTACCTAGATACACACATAAAACTGCAAAACACCTACCAAAGGACATGCACATCTGTGTATGTTCATAATTTTTAATATATCCTTTACCTACTCACAAACCAGATAGGTGAGGCTAGCGCTGGCAGAATTATATGCAAACCAAGGGGAATCACAGCGCTGGACAGACAACAGTTAGATCCCCTGCCTCCGCCTATCAGGCACCCAATCGCCAGCCCATAGAGAAATACGCAGGTATAGAACAAGACGATCATTTCCATCCTCAAAAAGAATGGATCAGGTCTCTTATATAACCCATGTCTTTCTCCGAAACTTAGGAAGTAGGCAGGAGAAACATACATACACAAACATGAAGGTGCGCTACTATATGTGGTCGGGTAAATACCCTGATTTCCCACAGTAGATGCACAGAACATTACACAAGAATGTAACGATACAAATTTGCCCCGAGTTATAGATACTCACAAACCAGATAGGTGAGGCTAGCGCTGGCAGAATTGTACGCAAACCAAGGGGAATCACAGCGCTGGACAGACAAACAGTTAGATCCCCTGCCCCCGCCTATCAGGCACCCAATCGCCAGCCCACAGAGAAATACGCAGGTATAGAACAAGACGATCATTTCCATCCTCAAAAAGAATGGATCAGGTCTCTTATATAACCCATGTCTTTCTCCGGAACTTAGGAAGTAGGCAGGAGAAACATACATACACAAACATGAAGGTGCGCTACTATATGTGGTCGGGTTGAAATACCCTGATTTCCCACAGTAGATGCACAGAACATTACACAAGAATGTAACGATACAAATTTGCCCCGAGTTATAGATACTCACAAACCAGATAGGTGAGGCTAGCGCTGGCAGAATTGTATCAGGTCTCTTATATAACCCATGTCTGTCCAGCGCTGTGATTCCCCTTGGTTTGCATACAATTCTGCCAGCGCTAGCCTCACCTATCTGGTTTGTGAGTATCTATAACTCGGGGCAAATTTGTATCGTTACATTGTTGTGTAATGTTCTGTGCATCTACTGTGGGAAATCAGGGTATTTACCCGACCACATATAGTAGCGCACCTTCATGTTTGTGTATGTATGTTTCTCTTGCCTACTTCCTAAGTTCCGGAGAAAGACATGGGTTATATAAGAGACCTGATCCATTCTTTTTGAGGATGGAAATGATCGTCTTGTTCTATACCTGCGTATTTCTCTGTGGGCTGGCGATTGGGTGCCTGATAGGCGGGGGCAGGGGATCTAACTGTTGTCTGTCCAGCGCTGTGATTCCCCTTGGTTTGCATTCAATACTATCCTTTACCTAGCATGCATAATATGTCCCAGGTACCTTAGACTTACTTTATCTTATTTATTGAAATTATTTATTTATTTTGTTTGTTTGTAATGTAGGTTTTGTACATACACATCAGCATACAGCTCAAGAACATACACCATGGTGCCCCTGTGCATGTGGCAACCAGTACTATTCTGTCAGATCTGTCACACCCAGCCAATCATCTCTTCGAGCTTCTGCCCTCTGGCCGGCGGTTCCATGCTTTTAAAGCCAGAACCTCTAGATTCAGATGCAATTTTTTTCCCAGCTGTCCCCAATACATCACCATGCATGGAACAACGTGATTCCATGAGTTGTGACATATGACTGATTTGTGTTTAATATTGTGTTTATCTATCTTTTAGTGCTGTATATAGGATGATTGCCAACTGAGTGTATGACATGATAAATGCCCTACAAGTGAGGATGTATTTTACTGTCGCCATGCGACACAAAAATCCTTGTAACGTTTTACTTGGTGAATAAATGTCTTATGTCTTATACACGTACATGGTAATAAGTGCCGTACCGCTCGCTCCCAACCCCAATCCTGTTACACACACAAAACCGCAGAACACCCACCAAAAGAATGTACATCTGTGCATGATCATAATCTATACTTTACTTAGCATTCATATGTCCCATGTATCTTTGACTTATTTTATCTTGTTTATTTAACTGCCGTGAGATGGCCGTAGTCGCCCGCACGGCGTTAAACCCAAATAACTATTTATTTAAATTATTAATTTATGTTTGTTTGTAATGTAGGTTTTGTACATACACATACACGGTAATAGGTGCCATACCGCCCCCCTTTAAACCCCACCCCACACACACACACAAAACCACAGAACACCCACAAAAGACATGCACAATTGTATACTGATGGGCATTAGTGGACTGTAAAACCTATATATAGAAACTTGAGGTTACGACAGTGGCTTGTATTGACTGCCTGTATTTTAGCTGCCCACCTACAAATCTCATGTGTACAGTTAACCACACTAAACATGCAGCCATCAGTTCTGTGAAAAGTACTGTTGGCCTCATGCACAGGGGCACCAAAACTTAGAAATAAGGCCACACCTGATAACAATAACAGTACTAATAATAATATGCATACTCAGCCACTAGTTCTGTAAACAGCACCTTTGTAAACAGTACCAGTGGCCAAATGCACACATACATCATGGATGATGCTACCACTGATCACTTCAAACAATAGGCTGCCCAGTTCACATTGATAAGTGATACAGTGAACTAGCCTGCACATGCAGTCATCAGTTCTGTAAATAGTACTGGTGGCCACATGCACAGCGGCACCAAACTTAAAGGTGAGGCCAAAACTGCCACCTCAAACAAAACGCTACCTACACACACATATCAATGATACAGTCAACTAATAATATGCATATTCAGCCACTAGTTCTGTAAACAGCACCTTTGTAAACAATACCAGTGGCCAAATGCACACATGTATACATCATGGATGATGCCACCACTGATCACTTCAAACAATAGGCTGTCCAGTTCACATTGATATTATGATAAGAGATACCGTGAACTAGCCAGCACATGCAGCCATCAGTTCTGTAAATAGTACTGGTGGCCACATGCACAGGGGCACCAAACTTAAAGGTGAGGCCAAAACTGCCACCTCAAACAAAACGCTACCTACACACACATATCAATGATACAGTCAACCTCCATGTGCGTTAGGCGGAACAGGCTTAAAGTATGGGACTGTAAATCTTACAGTGAAATGTCAAAACCAGTAAGAAGATAATGTAACGGCAACAAGTACATGTTTTTTGTAAAGCACTCAAAACATGAGAACTCATCGAGCCTAATGGTGTTATGAGTGGGTGATGGAAACACTGAAAGAAATAGTACGTGTACATTATAAAGTATGTTCCTCCCCCCCCCCCCCCCCTCCTTAACTAGCTGTTCATCATAAAACATATTTATAGATCACTTGACTGGTTTATTAAACCATCTCTGTGTCACCTTTCTCCGTTTTCTTTCTCGTTTTAATCCCAATATGTCAGTACTAATGTCAGCTGCTAAGAATCCTTGCAGCGAACTGCAAATGTCTATATGCAGACAAACTGCAAATAACACAGCAGCAAAATAAGTTCCTCTTTTGTGCAGTAGGCTACTGCTAACATGATAGGGTTTAATTTTAAACAAAGCATTGCATAAACTTCCAAGCTTGTTCACATTGTGCTGTGTATTTCTTTCAGTGTGAAGTGTACTGTACTGTGATCACTGAGACTGCATAATTGGCACTGGCAGTGATCGCACATCACAACAGAGCTTGTCAGTGCAACTGATTAAAATAAATGTTACTGCATAAAATAATTAATCAAGTTCCGAAACTTTGCTCAGCCATGACAGTTAAAACCAAGTGGTGTGGCACTCTTTTTCTTTTACAGCATGTTGCACTCCGGACATAGGTTTCGAAGATAGCGTTTGTGTTGTGGGTTGCGTTTTGTTTTGGTGCTGTACGTGGTCTCGAAATGAAACGGGCAAAGTGATGGTAAAGTGAATGGAAATAAACGTGACAAACCTTTATCAAGACGTAAAAATGCACACAGCAACTTTACACGTTTGCTTTTTTTTTTTTTTTTTTTTTTTTTTTGTTGAAACAAACAAGCTTATGTAGAACAAATCAAAAAGAACCCGTCGGCACACCGAAATTCACAGCAAGTGACGACCGAATGCGCGTGTGTATTTGTTTTGATCACGTGATTTGGGATACCTTATTGTTGAGTAACAATATTTGAGTTCAAGGCAAGCTTTTTGGTAATTGTTTCTTCTCTTAATATATATATGTGTGAAAATATTATTTAAAAAATAAATGAAATCCTTTTAAGTGACATATAGTGCATACTACCACTAAATACAGGCACAATGAGACCCGTGTAAACTACTGATCCCCTGTAAACATGGCTGCGACGTTCCTGGTTTCGTCTGCAGCCATACTGGAAACAAAATGTGCTACAGAAAAATGTCTCCATCCTCCGGCGGTTTAAAACGAGTGCGCACTGCTTTTATTCTTTCTAGACTTCATTTTGATATACCCAAACCTTTGTTACTCTCTAGAAAATCACTATCTCGTAAACGGCTGATCACGGTCTATGAAGGGCAGCTGCTAGACTATCATAGGGTGGGGGCTGGGGAACTCTCCTGCGTAGCAAAGGAAAAGAATAGCAGATAGGTCTTCATTGTACCACATTTGTTAGAGAAGTCCTTTTGCGCAACATTATTTAAAGACCTATTAAGAACATTTACATGTATGCATAAGCACAGGGGGCATAAACCATAAGTGTTTCTGATGCCAAGAGTGTTACAGAGGTAACAGTATGTCTGTTATAGTTCATCTCTTTAACTGAGAGTTATAGGCTATTTAATTAATTGAATGATGATACCATGTGTTGTATGGTTGGTTGTACATTGCTTAACGTCCCGACAGCAACAAGACTTTATCAGGACATGCCTGCGCTGCTTGTGAAAAAGAAAACTAAACAGAATATTGAATGTATGTCTCCAGCCGGTCTAATACGCTAAATAAACCTAATACCATTTAGCAACACACATCCAATATCAAGAGCTACAGGCAGCGCAGACAGTAGGAAGAGTTTAAAAAAGGAAAATACAGGTGAATGGACCAAGGGTAGACAGAAACACATGCCCCAGAATAGAGGGGAAATCCCAGGGTGACCCTGGGAACTAAAAAGTAGTTAACCCCACCCAAGTCCCCCAGGTCAGACCCGGGTGGGGGCATGTGTTATATGGGCAGACAGTGAATAATAATAATCCCATGAGGGATTAATACAGTATTATTGTATTGTATTGTAACCAAATAATTGTAAACTAAAAGGTGGTATTGTCTGGAGCAGGTAGCTTTAATACAACAACCTAGTTATCACTGGTACATCATACTGTTTTTGGGAGGTACTGTTGACTGGCCCACGAAATTGAAATCCTCTGGCTTAAGTACAATCGTTTAGTGCCTTCCATACAGTACAGATGAAACCCATGATATAAACTATGTTTCAAATTAGTCACTGTAGAGGGGCGGATCGAGGGGGGGGGGCAGGGGGGGAAGATTCCAGGGGTTCTGGACCCCCACCTCCACCCCATCACCAATAATTCTTTAAAATGCTTAAGGATGTCCTTAATGGACAGTTTGGAATCTTTCACCCCATCCCCCCCCCCCCTTTTCACGGCCTTCCCCCGTTGTTTTATTTGTCGGTGAATAGAGAGGGTCTTGACACACGCACCTTTGACATTGTCCTAAGAAATACACGACACTGACCATTTCAGCCTTAGTTAATAGAGCTGATGTTATTTTGAGTTTCAAGTCACTGCAGGCTACTAATGCAATAGACATGTCGCATTATGGAACAATAAAAGTAGAAAATTGCAGAGTTAGACAGGCTTCAAAATGCGCCTTTATATGTCGTTGAAGTCATGCTGATGTCTGTTACAGATGTACCCGCCCAACCATGCTGCCAAGAGTAGCAACGTGACACTGGCTGGGGTCAACGTAACATGGGCCACCTCGGGCCCACCCACACCCGGCAGTCTGGCCCCGCCCCTCTCTTCACACAACAAGAGCGCGGAGTGCATACTCTCTCACACAGACACAGGTGCTGCCTCCACCACAGACATGCCAGACTGCTGGGGCACATCTCCCCCGCCGGATATGACGCAATCAGAAGTGAATGTCCTGGCCACCATTTTGGTGGCGGTGTTCATGACGAGTCTTGTGGCCAACGCCTTTGTAGTGGTGGTCTTCTCCAAGCGGCGCGCGTCCCTCACTATCTCCAACCGCTTCCTGGCCAACCTGACGCTGTGTAACTGTCTCTTCACGCTGCTCGTCATGCCCCCGGCTTTCGTGTCGCTCGTTACGCGTGACTGGTTATTTGGGTCCGTGTTGTGCCAATGTACCGGCCTGGCCATGAACCTGCTGGTCAGTGCGAGCATCTTTACGCTGGCCATCATCTCGTGTGACCGTTACTGTGCCGTGGTCACACCGCTCCACTACTCTATGCGTCTGACGCGTCGCCGGTGTTGGGCCTTCATCGCGGGCATCTGGGGTGCGGCGCTGGTCGTGTCATTTCCTCCGCTCGTGGGCTGGAATTTCTTCCACTTTCACCTTAATCTGATGGTGTGCACGGTGTCGTGGGCAAGCCACAGTGCTGCTGACCGCTACTACACGCTGTTTCTCGTCAGCCTGAGCTTCGTGCTGCCGCTGATGGCCATGCTGTGGACGTACAGCTGCATCTTCCGCGCGGCGCGTGACAACAGCGAGAGGACGAGGCGCTCCAGCATTGTACCCACCATCCAGTCCGACCTCGAGTTCGCCGCCCAAGCCACGCCTATCAACAAGCGGCGCCGCTCCTCCTCCGGCGTGCCCATCATCCGCCGCCTGTCCCAGACCTCCTCCCGTTCCTCCTCCCTCATACAGCGCCGCGAGGAATGGAAGACGGCCGTCACCAGCTTCCTGGTGCTTTTCTCCTTCATGCTTTGCTGGCTGCCATACTTCATTGTCATCTGCATCCGCTCGCTCGCCCCCGACCTTCACCTTCATCCCGTCATGGACGCCATCTCCACAACCACCGCCATGTTTGGCTGCGCCTGTAACCCCATGATCTATGTCTTCCGCAGCAAGGGTACGCGCCAAGATCTCAAGGTCATCCTTACGCGCAGGCGCAGCTTCCGTCACGAGACCATCCACTCGTCCATACGCAGGGGCGGAAGCATGCGCAGTGAGCGGTCTGTGGGGGGCGAAAGAGAGCGAGAGAAAGGCAACATCTTCTATGACGACCTGTTAACGCACGGCGAGTACCACTCCATACAGGAGGAGGCGCAAGGCAACACCAACTACCACTGCCGCCCCCCCCCCCCCCCGACCCTCTCCCCCCCCCCCCCACACACACACACAATCCGTCACCAGTCATTCCACAGTGACGCTCTTACGTGTACAGGCCACATCGTCACTGGCCTGTACCGAGAACGCGCAGTAACTGTCTCGTGACGGTCTTCAGTGTTGGTATCTATAAAACTAGTCACAAAAAGTCAAGGAACACCTTGCCATGTTAAGTGCTGTTTAAAATTTCAGATTTTCTGCGCGCGTTAACTTTAACCCGTTCGGCGCCAAGAAAATATGAACACCACCCAAGTGGAAGAGGTATAGATCCTTATGAACACCAACACCCCCCCCCCCCCTTCCTCAATGATCAATTCTACATTTGTGACGTTTTGCGCAACTAAATGAACATTGGGAAGCGACATTAACACATCTGTAATGACTTTTTGAATGTAATGAAGTCTCCAGGTGTAGACAACGTACCTGCTGAACTGTTGAAACATGGAGGAGAAGTAACAACGAAGGTACTCACTACACTCTGTCAAAAGATCTGGGAGCAAAAGAAATGGCCAGTAGAATGGACACAGTCTCTAGTGATCCCGCTCCCCAAGAAAGGAAACCTGAAACAGTGCCAGAACTACAGAACTATCAGTCTGATAAGTCACCCTAGCAAAGTAATGCTTAGAATCATTCTCAACCGCCTCAAAACTTTCGCCGAGGAACTGCTGGCAGAAGAACAGGCTGGCTTCAGAGTTGGAAGAAGCACTGTAGAGCAGATTTTCAACTGCCGCGTCCTGATCGAGAAACATCTGCAGCATCAGCGCGAACTCTACCACAACTTCATTGATTTCAGGAAAGCATTTGATCGCGTCTGGCACGACGGACTCTGGCAAGTCATGAGATCGTTCAACATAGAGGAGGGGCTGATCCAAATGATAGAAGCGCTTTACAAGAACGCCTGCAGCGCGGTTCTACTTAACAATCAGTCAGGCGAGTTCTTCAGGACGACAATCGGTGTCCGTCAAGGATGCCTGCTCTCTCCTGTCCTTTTCAACATATTCCTGGAGAAGATCATGCAGGAAACCCTCCACGACCACCATACTTCAATCTCTATTGGTGGCAGATCCCTGTGCAATCTTCGATTCGCAGACGACATTGACCTCATGGCAGGCAGCAATAGTGAGCTGCAAAACCTGACAGACAAACTTTCAAGTAGCGCAGGGTCTTATGGCATGGAGATCAGTACGGATAAAAGCAAAGTGATGATCAACACCACAAGCAACAGCAGCAGCAACATTCACATGAACGGCCAGAAGCTAGAAGAGGTCAATAGCTTCAAATACTTGGGAGCCACCCTGTCCAAAGACGGTAGTTGCATAGCAGAGATCCGTATCAGGATAGGTACAGCAACATCCGCAATGGCCAGGCTGGACAGGATATGGCGAAGTAACTCCATCAGCTTCACCATCAAGTACAGGCTTTACAAGTCCCTCGTAGTGTCTATTCTACTCTACGGCTGTGAGACTTGGACGCTGCTTGCAGACTCAGAAAAGAAAATCCAGGCCTTTGAGAACAAGTGCCTGAGGAAGTTGCTCCACATCTCGTACCGCGAGCACAAGACCAACGAATATGTACGGAGCATCGTCACTTCCCTGGTGGGCTCACATGAACCCCTTCTGGCAACCGTGAAACGGCGCAAGCTTGCTTGGTTTGGCCACGTGACCCGACACAACACCTTGTCCAAGACTATCCTCCAAGGCACTCTCGAAGGAAGTCGTCGGCGAGGTCGTCAGAGAAAGAGTTGGGTCGCAAACATAAAAGAATGGACCGAACTCGAGATGCCAGACTTGCTTGCCACCGCCCAAAATAGAACTCAGTGGAGAGCACTGTCTGTTGCTGCTGCCTTTCAGTCCCCCCAACGCCCAGTTCGGGCAAGGGACTGATGATGATGATGATGAATGACTTTTTCACGCCTTTTCATGACGATGAACACTTACTCTTTGACGCTATGCAGAAACTTGAAAGGGAGAGAATCAGACTTTCATTTGATCGCCACCAAACTTGGACTCTTGTACTTTTATCAATGACCATTTACCTTCAGACAAAGTCTTTACTCGACCGCTGTGTACAGAAGAACTAAAAGACAAATTACAAAGGACGCATCAATCAGGTACAACGTAAGTCTATTACTATAAGTATGCAACACGTGGGCCGCACATGTAATAACATGTTGTAACTTAGTCGACTCGTAATGTTCGATCGCCCTAGCTTGAAGGTTCTGTAGTGACGTAATAAAAAAAAACAGGTACGCAGACTTCAAAGAAACATAAGGGGCCGGGTGCACAGCAGCCTTCTAACTCTTAAAACAGTGTTAAAAGTGAAAATTTACAAACGTTATATATATATATATATATATATATATATATATATATATATATATATATATATATATATATATATATATATTATATATATATATATATATAATATATATATATATATATATATATATATATATATATATATATATATATATATAATTTTTCAATAAATTCTGAGAATGCTGTGCTAATGCCATGGAAATCCAGGCTGGTAAGCTTGCATTGTGTCATCAGGACATCAGCTGTCCTTTTGTGACTGCATCGCATTGATCAAAAGATCTAATAAGCGATGCAGTCACAAAAGGACAGCTGATGTCCTGATGACACAATGCAAGCTTACCAGCCTGGATTTCCATGGCATTAGCACAGCATTCTCAGAATTTATTGAAAAATTATGTCCCTTGGAGCTACTCTGATTGAGTGCATTTTTTGGCTTGGGCGACGCCTTTGTTATAAGTAATGAATAATTGTACCACAAAATTGCCTAGGTGTTGCCTTTTCAAAATTAGTCAGTCTTCTTCCACTGCAACACACCATAAAGCTTTAGGGATGCAATCCACGCTGGCCTAGTGGTTGCTACCAGTCAAATTCTGGAGGCGGCTTCTAGTATATGCGTTGTGTTTGCAATTTCAGGTTACGCCGTATGCCTACCTGATGAGACCCACCTTGGGTTGAAACCGGTCGTAGGCGGCAAAATCTTAAATCTATCCAGCAGGTCCAAGATCTGTTTGGGAATATTCATGCACTAGCCTCCCCTCTCGGGGGGAGGACTGGATATTCTCCAGCGGGTTGCGGGGCGCCTGGGGGTAGTCCCTATTACCTTATGTAGTAGGTGTTCAGTGGAAGGCTCAAAAGATCTAATAAGCGATGCAGTCACAAAAGGACAGCTGATGTCCTGATGACACCAATGCAAGCTTACCAGCCTGGATTTCCATGGCATTAGCACAGCATTCTCAGAATTTATTGAAAAATTATGTCCCTTGGAGCTACTCTGATTGAGTGTATATATATATATATATATATATATATATATATATATATATATATATATATATATATATATTATATATATATATATAATTTATATATATATATATATATATAT